>JARJDQ010026372.1:0-11364 GCA_030264215.1 Geostiba sp. GC000077
AGCAAAAAAATTGGGCATGTCGAATGCTCTTTTTTCGGGTTGAAGTGCCCGTGAGTTGAGCGCTTGCATATGAATACGTGCAGGGGAAATATTTGCGCAGGCACGAGGAGCAAAGTTTGCGCATTGAAGAACACATAAACCCAGGAGTGCCCAGCGTTCCCAGGAATGCTCCGCCATGTTCAGCGTATATGTGCGTGTGTGCGAATACTTGAATAAATCGCACGCAAATTAAATTCGTTCCGCGCGTTTCTTTGGCCCCGCTGCCAGTTGCGAACTTTGCTTCCCCGAGTTCCCCGAGAGTGACTTACCGGTGCACGTGTGCCAATTACCCGCCCGCTTCCGGAAACTCCAAAATTTTACTATTTTTTGAGTAAACATCTCGCTGTCTCGTAGACTAGCGAAATTTATAACGTCTCTTTCACGCACCATTACCGTGTATAAATTAGTGCTGGAAGCAGTGGTGGGCTGCCGCCGCCACTTGCCGTTTGTGGCGACGTGAGGTCTGAAAGACGCTCGAGCGTGAACAAGGGCGCGCACACGCCGCCTCCGCGACGGAAGCAAAAAGCAGAGCAAACTGCCAGAACAGCTGAACATCCCGAGTGCACGGTACACACGCTCTTGTTAATGTTGATTTAATAATTTTGCCGTTGGGTAAAAATCCACGCTTCGGGGGGAAAACAATGCGCAATGCCTCGCGGTCTCTTTGCAATTAAAACGTTGTTTATTATTGTTATTCCCCCCGTCTTCCCTCAGTCTTCGTAAGCCCTAGATTGACTTCCCAATAAGCACTATAAGCAGAGAATGAAGTGAACAAATCCTCCCAGTTCTTAATTCGTCATGTCGCGATCTAATAATGTTTTGAAATTGATCGGATGTCATTCTGCAGCCGCTCGGGTGCTCGGGAAGTCAATCAATTATTCATTCGATGTTCCTCTGGTGCCGTCGGCCGACGGACTCATTCAGTAGTTTGATTAAAGCCTATCTGGGGGTGTGCGCTCGACCACTAGGCTTGAACTTCTTACACAGTACATGAGCAACCGCACAGCACACACTTGCACAAATCTCACTTACCTTTCGCTTAACTGGACGTCTGTGAGGGTTGGGCGTAACAATGATCGATGATCAGCGGCCCTGGGCGACGGGAGGAGGTGACGTCATGTGTATACCCAGTGTACACATCAGCAGCTATGATTGAAGCGCTCTGCAGGTCGCCAAGATGCATGTAATACGGGTTTGCCGCTAACCCCCAGCAGTTTTTGCCCATATTGGCTGCAGGGGGCCCAGCTTAGAGTGCAAGGGGTGTTTGACTCTCAGCTCGCCGTACACTCGTAAATTCGATACCTTGGAAAAGATAGAATATCACGTTGCCCCGTTGCCGCATGTGGAGCTGATTTGTAGATGCTTGGCGGATGATGATTTGGGCTCAAGTCGCGAATCTCGATATAGATGTCCCCCCTCCATCGCACATCGCGCCTTCACACACGACGTATCTATCTATAAGGTGAGATTGGATTGTTTGCCTGCGACGTCTGCGGAAAATCAGATTTCAAATTGTGAGACAAACAAAGCGTTTCCTTAAATCTGACCCCCCAACAGTTACCGCTAGACGGTTTCCTTTGCAGTGGTTTTGGGTCACCCTGTAGGAGATATATTGGTATATTTTGTGTGTGGAATTGTCGCCCAAATGATGAGCTTTGGCGCGAAAGGTGTCGCTAAAATGTTTCCCTTCTGGAGCTGGTGCGCTGGAGGAAGCAAGGCAAATGGGAGCGCAGCGTGCGCGACATGAAGACGTCATAATGTTAAAAATCCTGTGGGGTGCCGGCTGCGCACGTCGGGGGAACGGTTGCCGCCGTCGCCAACCGCCGCCGCCGCCAGAACTCTATGTTATCTCGAGTTTTTCATTTGTTTACAACTCTTCAAAGTAAATCCGCGGATTTATCTGTTGCGGAAAGTCCGGGTAATCTTTTTCCTCCCGTCTTCCTTCTCCGCCAAGCTTCGGGCGCACAAAACTCATTTTTACAAATATACATCGAAAGTATATTTGTCGTGTGCGGCATGCGAAATTGGAAACGCCCATGATTTTCTTTGCACACAAAGAAGCCCCAAAACCCTGTATCCTACCAACTCTAACACTTCGCACTGTACCTGCAAGACCATCAGGAATGGAAGAGGAGGAGATAGAGGACGTATAATTAAATCAAGTAGCAATCGTGTTTATTGGTGCATATATCGGAATCTCGGTGGGTTTTTACTTTTTATTTCACTTCCTGATTTCTTTGGCTTTGGCAAGCGTGTGCTGTTGTTGTTGCTGGCGCACAACATAATATATACATGAGAATATGAAGTTTGCCAAGTTTGCCGCCGAGAGCACGTCGCCCGCCCGCCACCCCAACCCCCGTCGGCGCACTTCTTTAACTCCTTATCGGAATCCCCCTAGCAGCCGTAAAAGCCGAGATGCATGTAAACGTCGCGCCGGGGCCGCCGGTGGAAGAAGAGGGTTAACTCGAGGAAGGCGCACGCCTGTCGCCAGCAAGCTGTGCACCTCTCACACCACGGCAAAGCTGCTGGAAAATCAAGGCGCAGGACGTGCCACCGTGCCACCGGCGTGACGCCAAAGTAAAACAGGTGACCTCTCTGCGGGCAAGGTATTTATCATTATTATACGAGAGGAATGTCCACTTTGTGATTTTCGATTTTCGCGAATGCTCACTATAATAGAGGAGTTGGCAGGAAATGGTGTGACACCCCTGGAAAATTGCTACCTAATATAATATCCAGTTACATGCGGCTTTTAGGAAAACCGCAATAAATGTAGATTCCGGGATGAGGGTGGGAGCACCCTCTAGCATCTACTTGAACCCCTCCTCGGCAGAAGGACATAAAACTGGGAATCATAGTAAATGCAGTAAGGCTTATTAATAAAGAATGCCTAAGTTAATTTGGATGCATTAGATGTAAATAAATAAAATTACTGATTTATTGTCCCACAAGTGCAGACCTCAGAGGGGAAGGAGGCAAAGATTCGGGAAACCACAACCAAAAGAAGGTTGGAAGATTTTCAAGGGTGTGCAGAACTGCAGATATGTGATATGTGATGCACATATTAATCTGTGTTTTTTTGTGCCCTCGGTTGTACATTATCTAAGTGTAGTCTTCTGGGGTGGGCCACATTTTAGCGTGGAATGGGTGCCGCGAGTGTTGGAGCGTAATGGCTCTTGGTACTTTTTTAACTTTCGGGGGAAACTTTTATCTCTCGCATGATGTGCACCGGCGTGGCGCACACATGTGTACAACGTGGTAACAGTCCGGTCGTTTTTTGTACGCTCCGGGGAAACGTGCAGAGAGTGCATTCACATCGTTCGCTTTAATAATTGATATTGGGCTAAATGATGCACCGCAATTTTTCCGCCGACGATTTGATGCCCCGATCTCCTCTGGTGCTTTCCTCGACGATTTTATAATTGATAGCGCTACAAATGGAGGTTGCATTCCGGTGTCCATTGTCCTTCCCCCAGGTTTCTAGCATCTAGCACACACATACTCCACACGCGCTCACATGCAAGTTTGATTGTTTTCGGTTGGCGCGCGTAAACATTTTTTACAACTGGTCTTATGACTGTCATAAACAAACTGGGCCCCGCCGTCGACGACGGGTGCACGAAAACTCGCCGCCGACGACAGGCAGGAAGTTTTAGCGGGTTTCTTGTCGCATGAAATTTGCATCCGACGACAGCTCCTTCAGCCTCAGTCCCTTACTCCTCCAACATTCTACCTTACCAACTCCTAGAGCTCGGCGGCTGGTTTATACGAGCTATATATCGTCCTCGGGCATTTTTCAAAAAAACTCATTCCTATTTTACAACTTGTTGATATCCTCTTATCAATAAGCAACGACGAGGGACGGAAGGACTGGGCAGGACGAGAAAGACGAAGATCTATCGGCCGGTCTGCGGAGTTCGCGTGTCCCGGGACCGTTCGGTCATTCATCCTCCTGTCGCAACAATAAACTGTAAAATTCAAGCCCGCCAGCTCTGGAGTCACGTTGCACTGCCGAACCTGGAAAGATTCAAAGTATTACTAAGGTGGAACACGTACGCGAAACTAGCGATATAGGTGAATGGCTAAGCGATGTTCATACATCTTCCTCCTTGCGCGCAGTGCAGTCAAAAAGGAGCGCTCGGTCAATGAAGTCAGTACCCCTTGGAACTCCTTCTAACTATGCACATACTACATACGGCTACACTCCACACACCACATCTACAGCACGTTCCAATGTTGGTTGTTGGTTGTTGCCCCGGTTCAAAGGCATAAAACCGACTTTTACGTACTACTTACGTTCGGCGTTCGCATGTGTAACGGTTGCAAATGAACCCGGCCCGAGTCCATCCATCCTGGGCCAGCACTGGACCTCGTGCGCAGCACACATCATGTACCCCCTCCTGCAGACGGGAGCGGACCCGAGGAATTCGTCTCCTGAGAAATCCGCAACGACCGGGCCCCGAAGATGGAATACTTGACCTTACGCCTCCATTAGAAGACACACATGCAACAGAGATGCCGGGATGCCAAGGAGCCAAGGAGCCAAGGAGCACCTCCCCAATTTAGACGCCCCAGCCCTTGCGCTGATTAAATTTTAAACTTTTGCACGCTGCGTTTATTTGCTTCGGGGACTGGTTTACTTTCCGGAGTTGCTCTGCAGACGTATGTTTGCTAACTTCATCAGAGGTCCTGGATTTTCTTGAAATTAACATTGGAATACAAACTCCAAGCCAGCTCAAGGTAAAACTTTTGGGATCCTTGAGATTTTGCTACAACCTGTAAATCATTGACATCTTTTCTTTCCTCGAGAAGAGGTGTGCAATAAAACCGCACGCAAATGCTACATTATCTTCAGTATCTTCACACAAAAACCTCTTAAATATTTATACGCAAAGTTCGCACTTATCGCGCGGGCCTTTCGTCGCGCATTTTTCATATAGCACGCACAAAAAGAAAACTGCCTTGGATGGAAAACTTCCAAAGATGCTGAGCACTTTGCTTCTTTTGTGCCGGGCCCCCGAAATTACCAAACCGAACGCCGCACGCTTTCATATCTATCTAATCATCCAATTTATTTAATGCTCTGCGGTTATTCCATGCCGAGGCTTGTGCAAGGACCATAGGCGAAGGAAAATAAAAATAAAAGTGTAAACGAACCGCGCGGTGCCTCCCACAACTGGGAGGCGAAAAGCGAACAGAGGGTTAATTTACGGAGGACGGAAAACGGCAAAAGGCGAACCGAAAACACGCGCAATAATAATTCTCTCTAGCTTGGGTGACGCTTCTGTTATGTTCTGTTGTAGAGCTGCCAGTGGAAGTTGATATAATCATGAACGCTTATGGCATAGGCATAAGCAGGGGCATAAGGTTTTCGTCTGTTTCGGAAATGAGAAATTTTACAGAAAATAGAATCTACGATCAACGGGCTGTTTGCGTGCGCGTGGATGGGGATCGAGGGATGTTTGTGCATTCAACAGATGCACCACCCATTTGGAGAACAAATATTAGCCCAATTAATTATAAGAAAAACCAACATTGGGGGGTGCGGGCCCAAAAACTTAATCGGCTGTCGACACACGAAGCTCATCGCGAGGCGTTGCACTTGATAATTATACCCCTTATCAAGCATCTGCTACGGCACACTTCATCATCAAAAAAATATGCTTCAACGTTTTTTTTTTTTCTAAGTCCAAGCATTTGGCATCACTGCGGAATTTATTTCAAAAACTCCCAGGACTGGTCTTTGTTTTTCTTCGAGTCAAAATTCAATCAGCATAGTTACTCCTCCCGACTTGGTTACGTGCAACATACATCATTTAGTAATGTTGACGTGGGACATTAATTACTATCCTTTAGCAAGTTAATAAATTTCCACTAAAAAATGGCGGAGCTTGATGTTGATGGCCATCTCCTTCGTCATCCTTCCCTGCCCAACGGAAGGTAAGCGGTTATCCACTGAAAGTGAAACCCACTGTAACACATCAAACAAGCAAAAAAAAAGAGGTCTGCATTGACTTGGGACCCGAGACTTGAAGATATGATTATTCGCTCAATCTGGTCTGGAAATATAATAACCTGCAATTAGAGGACGAAGGTATAATTAAAATTGGCGACCGCAAACCATTTTGCAGAAATGAAAATGAACGCGGCCGGAATTGATAACCTTAGGACTCGCGAGACGTTTAGCGTATGATTAATCCATAATTCCTTTTAACAATAAAACAAACAATCCCGTCGACCGGTTTTCCACTCTATCGCCCCGAGAGTATCTCTCCGTGCTGATCCTCATACCTGGGTCCCATATTCCCGTAAATATAAGCACATTATTTGTGCCTAAGTGGATTTATCGTCGGTATTGTGTTTCAATCTCGCTTCAATTCGTGCAACTCGCGGTGCGAGGATGGAGGATTTAATTAGATTTGTTTTTCGTACCACAGGGCATTGAATGCAAACCGCTGAAAAGTCCCCAACGAAAACGCTTTGTTTCGCGTAACATCCCGATAAGATTCATCCGCGCAACAAGAGGAGACGTCATCTCGAAACATTGCAACATGATTTATTCCATCAGGACTTTCACATTTTTTCTTCGTGTGTTTGTTGCAAAAGCTGTGTATGCAAAGTGGCACGATGCAAGATCGAAAGAGCAAACCTGTTGTTTAATATTTTTCGAGGGCGCCCGGGATGGCGAATCGTCCGAAATGTAATTTATGTCGCGGTCGTAAAAAAATTCTATTTCACTACCGGTTGGCCGGGGCGTCCGCGAGGGAGTGCATGTGCAATCTGCCTCCGCATTAATAAAAATATGAAAATTAACATGGCTTGCATTTTTCGAACGTTACACATTGTTCCGAACCAGGTCCGGGACCAACACCAGAAACTAAAACCCACATACACAAAACAGTACAACATTAACGACACTAATAATTTTGCATGTAATAAAATTATGTTTACTCCGTGTCTGGAGCAGACAACGATGGTGATTTTAAGGTTTTTCGAGATGCGAGCACAGTGCTTATGGACACATTGTAGTTTTGGAGAAAAAAAAGTTGAAAGCGTATTTTACAAGAAGCACACCGTTATCGCAATAATCGTATATTAAGAATTTTATTACGTGCTCTGGTAAATACGATGCACCCGCCGCACACGCACCTTAAGTAGGTGTCCATGTTGCAAATATGCAAACATGGCCGCCATGACATAAATGTGCGCCGAGCATGATTTACCCAACAACTGAACAAACGTGCAGAATAAAAACCAACCTCCAATGGCACGCAATGCAGGACACTGCGGACGAGCGCTTCACATCGCAGACGCCATGCGAAATCATTTTTCCAATGCGACAATGGCACCCGGCGTGACATATGCGCCTGCAGACTGCATCTCGTTATGTTATTATAATGAGGAGAACCGCCACGCTCCCAGAGGCTGGAAGCCACCAGGCGCACAATGTAATGACATATTGCTTACCCGCTGATTTGCAATTTGTCTTTCTTGGTGACTGCCTTGGACGCGAAGAAAATGCAACTGCAACGGCAACAGAAATGCTGAGATGCATTCGATTGGAATGGGAATTGGTTGCATAATTTCATCAATAACGAGGTACAGGTACAAATTACTGACCTGCTGATCCAAAGTGGCATTGAAGCACTCTGTGAGGCAAGTATGTATTGAAACAGTTAAAAACGCATGATGGTCTTATAAATTAACGTAAGTACACTTTTTAGCGGTTGATAATACCAGCATTTGTGTGTGTTTAAAGTTGCATAACTCGCATGTAGCGTTATTTAAATTTTGATGTCCTGGGGGAACTCTCATGGCACGTAGCTTATACAGGGTGGGAAAAACCTGTTGTCCTTCCTCCTTCCCTTAAAGATGATCTTCAGTGGTATATTACAATTCATTTCCAAAAATGTAAAAACTAAAAAGATCTATCTTTTGGAGTTTTAAAACTACTCAAAATGACCGATGATGCGCTCGATCAACAAGGTTGCACCTTCGTATTATCGTATAGTGAATTCACGATCACCTTACTGATTTTGACGTTTCTAACTGGAGATGGGTGGGGGACTCCAGAGGCGCAACGGTGTTGAGTGAAAGAGAGGGGATATGATCGCCCTTACACACGTGCAGTTCGAAACGTCAAAAATCGGTAAGGTGATCGCGAATTGATTATATAATGGTGAGGAAGGAGACCTTCGACGTGTTAAACAAATAGAACAGTCTGTTATGACTTGGAATCTTCAATTCCCAGTCCTTATCACTACTGCTCCGAGTTGAATCCCATAATCCGCTTCCACAATCGCCTCTTCTTTTTCTGAATTTTGAGTTGTTTTTTCCTCCCGATCACAGAGTCAGCGACACATTTGAACCAAAGTCGCTCAATCGTTGATACAGCTGTACGTTGGAATATCGTCGTTGGTATTCATCAATCGCCTGAGAAAGACACAAGTGATCTCAATGAAACTTTGGGAAATGCTTCTTGAATTCTTGAACTTGACATCCATCAGTAATCCTGAAGATAATTATATGTATTTTAGAAGTTGAAATCAAAACTTTCAAGTCGTTTAATAAGACAACGGTACAATATTTTCACAAACGGATTATTTCACATTCTATCTTGAATAATTCTTGAATAATGTCGAAGGATCACCCCTTTATGGAAGGACAACACCTTTTCCCCACCCTGTATGCTGTGTAGAAATACTTTCGGATAGTATTTTTTTGTATGCACTTTCTTCTGGATTTTTCATAGTTGCCGAGGAATATAGAGTCATCTGTAATTAGTGACGATGGCAGAGGTAACAAGGTATCGATTGCCCTCCCTCCTCCTTCCTCCTTGGCGACGCGATGAGTAGATAATATTTTAATTCGATGCGATGACTCTTATAATAAAGGTGTAATTTAGAGCCGGCATTTCGCGTCCCGTCCCTTGCCGAGCTGCCTGCCCATTACCTCGTTTCTGGTTTCTTCATTGTTTCATCTTCGAGGTTGAGGGGCTCTACTGGGTGCTACGTAAATGTGTGCCATAACGAGGTGATAATTTGAGAGTCAAGAGCTCAATCATGAAACCCTTGGGTACTATGCCGGTGTGCATTTGCAGCTCAAGTTACCATGGACCCGTTGGTAGAAACTGTAAGGCCTGTAAAGTATAATCGACTCGGTACTTCAGTTGCATGTGTTTGGTCGCGGGTGCCGGTGGACAGGCACGTCAGTTATAATATATAAACAAGACGCAGGTATGGGTGTGCTGCGCGCATGGCGATGGCGAGCAAAGGACCTGTAATTATCGGGTTTAATGCTGGTCAGAGAGCGGCTCCGGCTTGGGTCCTCGATCGTACCGACGGGGCTCGCACGCATTGTCGGCGCGGTGCTGGCGGAGTCTGCGGAGCGTGTGTGTGCCGCACCGCGGAGACCAAACATTCAATTACACGGACCACCCAACTGAAGTAAATCACTACGTGCCGCTCGCCGGGGCATGGGTCCCCCTTGGCACAGCAGAGCAAACAACCGCGAGGTTTCTGCTTTCGTTGCCTTTTTCCTGCACTTTGCAGCCGCTGCCGCTGGTGCTGCTGCCACAACCACCGCAGGAGGCGGTGAAAATTACCGGCACGGCAGCGGAAAATTTTGCATCTGCACACATTTTCCTGGCTCATGCCCATCTCTCTCTAGTAGTTCCTGGCTCTGCTTCCAGGCAGGTAATTAAACGGTTTCAGATTTTTTGGGATTAGGGGGATTTGAATTGTTGGACGGTTGACCGCACCATATGTTGAGTAATAAACGCATGCCCGGCGTGCCCAATGAAGTGTGATAATCTTGTTATCGTGGCAAAGGTGCAACCAGCATATGGCGAATTAATGAGCCAACACCCAAACTGCAGTTGTTTGCACCCTGTTAGTGCTACTTCATTCTCCACTTCCACTCCTTCACCAAAAAGAAGCACTTTAGCTTTAATTATGCGCCGAACGCAGCGAAATATTAAACAGAAGGGAACAAGGGGAAAAGAGGAAAATTGCGGAAACAATTAACGGAAGTAACGGAGTAATTATGAAAGTTGTGCCCTTTTTTACATGTTTTTCGGGCTGGGGCCCAAGCAGCGTCGTTGTTTCATGGTTTCATGGTTAAATTAATTTTTTTCCCTTTCATCAACTTGCATTGTCTTGTGAGCACGGCGCCTCCGCCCCCTTCAGGTCAGGATACTCAGGATGAGTACGCAGACAATGCCTCGGCACGTCAATTCAATCGGCTAATAACAACTTTCGGTGCGTTTTAATAATAATCATAGCGTTTAGCGGGCTGTATCGATAACCGAGGCGAACATGTAAATGGCGGGCCATAACTCATCGCCTCGTTAAATGAGGTTTCTTTTTACGAAATCGTTCGCACCGCCTCTTTTGTGTCCTCTGCGAGGAGATTCGTTGGTTTTACCATCTTTACCCATTGCCCGACAACGAAATCTACGCTGCATATTTGTGCTCTTGTGCAAGGAGCATGAATAAGTTTAAAAAAATAGTTTATTAGAGTTTGGTGTTTCAGGGACACCCTCTATTTGCCTTGATGATGCAACAATAGAAGAATGAGTCTGCAGTGCAGCGCGTCCCAAAATAAAACGACTTATAAACTTAAATGAATATGGGATCCGAGTATCCGACGTCGATGTCGTCCTGCGTCCTGGTTTGTCGACGATGGTTGTCTGGAAGATCGTCTAGACGCGCTGCCAGGAATTATCATAGAAATGCTTCGTTCCTGTTTCCTTTATAGCGCAACATAACCAGGAATTTAAATAGGGAACGGAGGCAACTCCATATTCCCGGAATATTTGTGGGGTATTAGCATCTACTATTTGTATCGAACACAAGACACAAAACTTGGCGGGAAATAAAAATATAAACTTCGGTTGAATCTTTTCGGTCGGCATGAATATTCACTTACGCATTTTTTTTTCATGGTTGATGTCAATAATTTGTTCGAAAATTACCGAAATTATGAACTTAAGTGCGCAATACACTTAGCCGCTGGTCGTCCGTCCTCGTGTCTTCCGAGAGACTCTGCGCCAGTTAATGAACGTAATTTCGTGCCTCAACGAGCAAAAGTTTGCGTTTACCGCGCAATTTTTACCCGCGCTCCGCATATGCTTTAACTTTAGCATACTTTCGTGAAAAATGGCACTTTGGTGCATCGTGCATCTGCACACTGTACACAAGCTTCGTCGTTTCTTGATGCCTTTGACGTTGTACAACTTTAAGTGGCAGACCGCAAAATCTGGCCAAAGGACTACCGCTGCATTGTCCGAAACCGTAAAGACCCCAAAACAGCGGATTTTAAGAC
>JARJDQ010026404.1:0-10620 GCA_030264215.1 Geostiba sp. GC000077
TCAAGGTCTAATCAGCTTTAAAATTATAGTACTCCCAAATTTTTATCCCAATAGGAACTTAGCCTTTGAAGCCCTTAAAAACCGAGAGAAAGCACTAACGTAAAACAAAAATTTGACTTTACCATTCCATATCTTCCAAACCTTTGCCTTGATTCATAATTCCGAATGTCCTGATCTGACCCTGGTCTAATCAGCTTTCAAAATATAGTACTCTCAAATTTTATTTCAACAGGGACTAAGCCTTCAAAACCTTTTAAAATCCGTGAGTAAGCACTAAACACTAACGTAAAACTAAAATTTGATTTTACCACTCCATATCTTCCAAACAAAGGCAAAGATAAAAATTCTGAAAAGCCTGACCTGACCCTTGCCTAATGAGCTTTCAAAATTTAATACTCTAAAAATTTTATTTAAACAGAGACTTGGGCTTTAAAGCATTAAAACCCTTAAAAATCAGAGAGTAAGCACTAAAGTAAAAGTAAATTCTGACTTATCGCTCCATATCTCCCAAATGAAGTCAAAGAATATAATTCTAAAAAGCCAGACCTGATCCTTGTCTAATCAGCTTTCAAATAATAGTACTGCCAAATTTTTATCCCAACAGGAACTTAGCCTTTAAACCCCTTTAAAAATCTGTGAGTAAGCACTGAAGACTAAAATAAAACAACATTTAGACTTTTCAACACCATATCTCCCAAACCAAGCAACGATCATAACTCTGGAAAGCTTGAATCTGATCCTGGTCTAATCAACTTTCAAAATATAGTACTCCCATATTTTTATCACAACAGGATGGTTGCCTAACACATCCAATCGATATATTTCTTCTAGTTGTTTGGTCTAGTTCCTCTAGTTGTTGGTCATTAAGGACGTAGCCTGAGAAAAAGCAATTACGTGGAAAACGTTTGGAGATGGTGGAACTGGAAAACTAATTAAAAAGAACATCGCCGATGAACATTTGCGAACCATTAGTGCGAGGAGATGAAATGGCGGGTGGATGAAGCCCAGGAGGGTGACTACCAACCTTACACGCAGAAGTGGCTGGGAAGAGAAGAGAATCGTTAACGTCTTAAGACGATGACAACACGGCTTAGCTAATGATCCTTGAGCGAGCTGGGGGCATCCCTCACACACATTCAACCGCGTGGGTGGAAATTAGCCGCGCGCCAATCATCCTGATGAATTGGGGTGTCTATATGGATCCATCCACACTCTCCTTTCGCAGGTCGCAGAAATGTCCAAAAAAATACTAAGAATAGCAAACCTAGTCTTAATCAATGAATGAATGAAATTCCTTTAGTTCTTATGGCAGGGCTCAAAAAAGTAAGGCATAGTATGCTAATAATAATTGCAGCAGTACACACAAACAATTATGTCTCCACTTGACCACTTGGCAGGCAACCAGTCATACGTATACGGAATTGCATAGTCTAGCGACTATTAGCACTTTTTCCAGATGGAACTTGATTTTCAACTTTGGTCTTGGTCTTGAAATACTTAGTGTTTTTTTCTTCCATCAAAGAGACACACATCACATGTTTGATGTTTGGAGGAAGGGTTAAAATGTCCCACATGTGTTCAGTTCATAGCATCGCGTGAGAACAACTACGAAGGGAAGTCGAAGACGATTAGAAACATGACATCTTCAAGAACGCCAAACGATTGATATCTTAAAGCACATCTTAAAGAGAGTGTGTGGATAAAAAGTCGCTTAATAAATTAATACGAAACATATTGTACCAAAACGTAAGAAGGAAGGTCCCCCTAATGCATTTCTTTCTGAGGTGATGGTGCGTGACATTAAATTTCATACGAAATGACAAAATGGCTGACTACCGATGGAAATGATACGAATTCGCGCGGAAATGTCATACAATTTAAACGATATCATCGCTCGGAACGCTCGAGCTTGCGATCGCCAGATTACAATAATCAGCGCGCTAATGTGATTATCGATAATTATACCACCCGAACGATGGTGGCGGTTTTTGTGGTCATCATCATTTTTTCACGCCGAATGTGTCCGGGCAGTTTTTCAGATGTCATCAACCGCACTACATCAGCATTAAGCAAATAGTACGGAAACTATACGAAGATAATATTTGATCGGTTGCATAGCAGCAACTTGCTGATCGTTAAACTCTTCCTTCAGCCCAGCAATTAATCTTCGGCAGCTCCAGCCGAACAAATTAAATAATTTCTTCGGCAATAAAAAATCATATTACCAGTTTAGGTTTAGCTCACGTTATTATTAGGCTGGTAGTTTTTACTGCACCCAACGCCTCGCCCGTTCTTCATTAAATTGCTATCAATTTTTTCCGTATATGGCAGACCTCAAGGAGTTTTTAATAACACTTAAACACTTCTTCGTCCATTGCGGTTTCATTTCACTTCACCTCGGTTCACTTCACACTTCCATTTCATTACCAACGAAGCAGCGGTATGATATGAATGGTACGGCAGCAAGTGCGATGTGTAAAGTGTAAAAGAATGGCTTTTTCGTATTTTTTGGGCTGGCGTGTGGAATGAAGAATGAATTATGTTATTTCTGCCTTCTTCGTGCGGCGTAGAAGGCGAGCTGACAATAATTACGAAAGCCGCAGCCAGCCAGGAAATGTGTCATTACGCATCGCGCGCGCACGAGATCATCTCTTGAAGACGGCAAGACCTCAAGATCTTCACCAGTTTCGAAACGCCGCCGGCTTCCCAATGTCCACCTTCCACCGCGGCTCCAACAAGGCCTTTGTTCCAATGCGTAAGAAGCTAAGAAGTCAACAACATTTTATTACCTTACCCAGCCTCCCAGCCTCCCAGAGTACTTCACGGTTGTCATGATTATCATCTCTAACATTTTAAAGGAACTTTTTGGTGGAAGAGCCAATTCAATCGTATATTGGCGGAGTTGGCGGGAAGGAAGCAAAGGGGGAACGTGGATGGATGGAGATGTGCAGATGAAATAGAATGGAAATGGCGTCGGGCGTCGGGCAATGGATTGAGGGGTGGGTTTTGGAGAATGGGGCAAACAGAGTGCCGCATTTGTCAACTTTTATGTCGCGTAACGACGTCATTTGTACATATCGTTTGCCTTCCTTTGGTCCCCCGTCCTACGTCCCCATGCCGATGGACACATGGACAGTGGAGCATCAAGTCAAGTGGAGCAGTAGACAAATCGGCAAGAAGTTCCTCCAATACTCCAAATCTTGGCACTTGTGCAACACTTGACGAAGAAGAAGGAAAAAAACGGAACGTCAAAACGCAGACTGTAGAGTCATCAAAACCACATTAAGAGAGCTCCGGCCGAGCCGGTACGTAACCGTAACCGTAACATGGCGTAGGGTTAAATAGGGTTCCTTCTGCCATGGCTAGTGATAGTTATGAAGTGAAGAAGTTCACACGGAGGTAAACCATTCCATCCAATTATTCGGTGTTTCGCATCGAAGCATCGGAAATTGATATTACAACTGACACCTCGTTAGTGTTCCACTTCCATCCGACATGACCAAACATTTTGTTGGGTGCTCGCGAAACCGCTGGAAAAAATTGTCGCTTGGACATTTTTCGATTTATAAAGATAAAGGCTCCGGCCCGTCATCGGAGTCATTTGTTTTCGGAGATTAGCGCTGTCCAAATCATGCGCAAAAAATGCCACCGAGCACCAAGCAACCCCTGTGCGCGTTGGAGCCCCTCGACGCGACAGACGTTTCGCTAACTATCTTCTAATACCTTTGGATTTCGTTATGGAAGGGACCCCGGTTTGCAGGACCATCGATTACGTGGGATTCACGATCGCGGATTTGCGGATTGTGATAGATCTACTAGATCTACTCTCCACTCTGCCACACCGAGGCCGGCAGCCTTAAGTCATCGGAGACCCCGCCATTTTGGAACTGTGGCAGTGTGAAAATGACGTCTTGATGAGTTTAAAATTGGCCTCCCAGGAATGTTTCCAGTTTCATTGACAGAATGCCATGGAACTAACGCCTTAGGTCTAAACTCATTCATGGTTTCATTGGATTCGGAGTTGGATTCGGATGCAGAGTCAAGTTCAACTTGACTTGATTTGACTTCGGTGGAGATGTTGCCTCATTACGCGTTGTTCACGATAGTGACGCACCTAATGATGTAAAGTCACAAGCGCATAAAAACGGAAAAAGGACAACGGTTGGACAGTGGATCCGGACTTAATGTCATGCTGAGCAGCAATGAGCAGTGCACAGTGGTACTTAAGCCACTGTGGTGTTGGACTGTTGGCTATAATGTCAGGAAGCATGGGCATGTAATAATTGGCACCCCTGCAGGGGATGATTGTTCTGCGTTGTCTGACGGTGTTGCTAACGATGCCAGGCCTAGAGGCTCCTACAGGCCCTAGAGGCGAATCCGAAAATAGTGTAATTCCATTTTCCGGTGTTTTTACAGCCGTAAAATGAGAAATCATAAACTCATTATCCACGAGCGTCAATAATTAATTAAACCGGGAATGTAATCTGGTGGTTTTACTACGTGTACAATTAGTGGTTTATGTGTTCAGATTCGGATTGGATGATAAACTGGTTTAATGGGCTTTTACTCTTTGGAGATCACCCGCTGTGACTCATAGAAAATGTTAATTTTTAATTTTTTACGAAATACCAAAAATATTTTAATACTTTTAACAGTAGCAACTCTTAGAGGAATATATTTCCTAACAAACTGTAGAATTAGAATTTTGATTGACTCCTCTATTGAATTTTTAAAAAACTTTAAAAGTCTTACTTCTTTCCTATTTTAGTTTTGTTCGCCTAGTTATATAAGTAACGGAGTGTGCACAGATCGTTGTACTGATTTAAACAGAATTTGCTTGAAACTCAAGTCTGAATTCTAGTAATAACCAAAATGGCTGCCGTGCGAAATGAGTCGATTTAAAATCATCGCTGGTCGTTACAGGGCCGCGGTGTTCATGCGCCCCACAAAGCACAATCGGGCAGAATGTCGAGCGGGCGCAAAAAAGCGGCGCTTTGTGAAAAAGCGATGCCGCCCGCTGGACTCCGTCGGGCCGGTGACAGTCGCTCAAAAATTATGTGCATCCGCCGAATTCCACGTCATTTTTCGATGACCGCTCGGATACATTGTCGGAATACTAAGTCTGCGCCGAAATAATTCACATTCTTAATCAACCCAAAGACATTTCTCGATCTCTAAGGCGGCTCTTCCCAACTTAGGTAAGGGTCCCCTTTACCTAAGTAAATAAAAATCTCCTAAATAAAATCTTCTTTAAGTGGCCGAAACACAATCGATACGAGTTGTATCACTGACCTAGAAAATGTGCCAAAAACAAGGGGAGCCGTTTTGGCGTCCGGAGGGTGAGGGTTGAATAATGATACAGGGGAGAACACTCAACAGTCTTCACAGTCATCCAAATAAATGTCTGATCCTCTGATCGAAGCCAAGAGCCAAGAGCTAAGGGATGAAATTTTGGAAAACCCGTTCATTATTTATTATTAAAATGCAGCTAGGAGCTTATGGAAGCAAGCTGCTTTTGGAGCTTTGAGCTTTTCCTGCTCCTGCTCCTGCTAAGTTTCTAAGGTCGGCTTGCGGTTCGCGCAGTTGCGCACTAAATGACTAAATGAATCCCCTTCCCTTAAATGAAGTGCGGTAAACAACTCCTGCTTAGTCCTGCTCCTGCCAAACTCCTGGCAGATGACAGGAAAGGTGCAAAGTGAATATGAGCGAATATTATGCCGGCCACAAGCGCGCCCGAAACTTGCCAAACAAACGCAGAGGGATGGGGGCGGCTAATGGTCCTCAGACTCCTCAAGTCCTCACAATAAGAATCCTGCTGAACGAACCAGGAACCAGTGTCTGGATGGAGCAGCCAGGACTGGGATGATGAATGAGTTATGAAGTCTGGCGGCTAACTCAAAACACTCTAAACACAATTGTGGGCTTCTAATAGAGTTACGAGTTTTAGACAAAACTTTTTAGACAAAAGTTTTGTCCAAAATTAAAAATTCCTACGGAAGGTGTACAATTGTATATAAGTCTGATTAATTAGCACCGCTTTTTTCGGCGATGGTAAAAACTGTGACAAATCGTCCTGCAGGCATGCAGCCTTAATACCTGAAACAACCCTCAGCCAGGGAGGAAAACAAACGAGAGGCATAGAGAGTGTCGGCAACCGGCAAAGCTTGACTAATCGTTCGTTTGCTTTGTGTTTCGAGGAGGACTGGAGGACTGAGCCTCGGATAATTTCGCTCGCCGGATTCCTGCTGCACTAAACGTATTTACACTAATAACTGGAAGTGGACGGCGCGCGCTGAGGAAAAACTTGCGACACTATGCAGACGCGAATTTTTCCGAATTACTGTCGCCTGCTGGCCAGGCAGGAACACACAGAAAATGCAATTATAACTTCTGTTTAGTATCACAAACTTTCAACAAGTTTACTTTTCACTGCTCTACACAATAGTAAGAATTCTATTTTTTACTGTTTTAGAGCTAAAAAAATGTCATTTTTAATTTTTTACGAAAATCCAAAAATATTTTGATACTTTGAAAAGTATTAGCTATTAGGAGAATATATTTCCTTACAAACTGTAGAATTGGAATTTTGATTCACTCCTCTATTGAAATTAAAAAAAAAATTAAAAGTCTTACTTCTTTCGTATTTTAGTTTTGTTCGCCTAGTTATATAAGTAACGGAGTGTGCATTGCTCGTTGTACTGATTTTCACTGCACAAGTTGTAGCACAATAATAGTGAGGTGCATTCACACATGTAGAAGAAGAATCTATTTAACATCGATTTTTACAAGATAGAGAATACTTTTCAGTCGTAGCAAAGTTTCAAGCTTCTCCTTGGACGCCTAGCAAAAATTTGCAACGGAGACTAAAGGCGGCTTTACACTTGTAACAACAAATTTGTTACAGTTACATGTAACATTGATGGAACTGAGCCTCTGAAGGGCAACGAGGTCCAACCTAAACAGCGTCTTCTTGGCTATCCGAATCCGCAAAAAAAATTGGAAGAAACGCGCGTTCGGAAAATATCCAGGATTTTACGTCCAATTTCATAAAAAAATCGGTGTTATATAGCAGATTTGTTACAAGTGTAAAACCGCCATAAGTTTGTTGAGTTTAGATGTAGTTAGAAAATCGGAACGATGTAAAAACCGTCATGCTCATCGCGACGTGTCATTTACATTGTTTTAATTAGTAAGCGACATTTTGACGTAAATAATTTAATTAAAATAGCGCATACTGATCGTGCTACAGCGCGCATTTTTTCCAGCGTCGCCGCTCTGCCTCAACTAGTTTTTGCCCGTTTTCATGCGCGGCCCAAGCGCCAACCACCCTTAATAGGTAGGACAGCGATACGGACAATCAGCCAGCATTAGAATTACGCGCAACAACAGCAGGAAAATATTGTTGGTAAACTTTTGCTCGTCTTGGCCGCCGGCGGGTAAGTCCAAGTTAAGTGTATTTTAGACACGGCGCGATGAGATGACGTGCCGGCCGGCTACTGGAATTGGAATTTAAGAAGCTGCAGCGGAACAATTCATTTATATTACCCGCGCGCCTCCGGTCTTCTCTCCTCTTCGGCTGCGGCTGCGTCTTCACGTTTAATTTTTCGTTTTATGTGCTTCTACAGTGTGCGCGCGGCCAGCGTACGTCCCTCGAGGACTGCGCTGGGCTTCTTTTCGCGTTCTGCATTTCTTCGTCGCGCACAAGGTGCACATGCGCCGTTTTCATTAACTTTACGGCGCACTTTCAGCAACAGCGCATTTATGTTTATTAAATAGTTCCTACCGCGCCGCTGGCCGGAGCTTCTGCGGTGGCGCTAGGCGGTACTAATGAGATTGCCTAACCTGCCACTGAGGTTAGGTGGTTTGTGTAAGGTTAGGCTGGCGTTGCGCGCCGCGAAGAACAGCACGAAGATGGGAGAAGGAAAAAAACGTTAATGACTAATTTTAACGATGAGATTTTAACGGCGCATCGTTAATGTAAAACCAGATTTTATTGCCTTTCTGTTTATATTCGCTGTGGCTGGGTGAAACCAGCGCCAGCCGACTTCGGGAATGAATATTCGAATTCGACGTGGTGCGCACTCCATGAAATAGTACGGCTTTGGTATGATGTACTTGTAGATGGACGCAATTGCTGACTCCTGGCATGGTGGATTGCTGCATTCTCCGGCGCTTGCCGCTCTTTGGAGTGTATGTTGAATTTAGACATATTAGACATGGAATATGACATGACGAAACTCCAAAAGCTTACTTCAACGCTACTACATCTTCCTCACGATTGATGTTAATCACTTCGACGGCGCTGATTTAGGATTTGGCATTTTCGTATATTGCTGCTTCTGGAATTATTGCCATTCGCCGGCTGTAAAATTTTCAAATCCTCACTTTAAATGAGTAATGAGTGAGTGAGTAAGTGAGTTAGAGTAACAGTGACAGTGAGGGAGTTCACAATGAGTCATCAGAGAACAGAAGAATTCTAATATTCTTTTACGGAATTAAAAGAGCTGTTAAAAAATCGAAAAGATTGCTAATACAAAAAAAAATGTGTTCCTTATTGCGATGAATTGTGATTATACTTTTAACAAAAAAAAAAGAGGAAACAAAAAATATTAGTATAAGATGGTAGGTAGTAGTAAAATAGTAAGAAGTTATTGATTCAGTTAATTAATGTTGACCACATATGAACACTATCAATAATACATCAAATCAAAGGTAATTATAAATCTTTTTTGGATTATTTACAGTTTAATACAGGGTGGTATAAGGAACAACTTCTTTTTTCTTCTATTTTCATCGCATTTTTGTACTTCATCATTAAAAATCGACTTTTTTCTCACTACTACCACTAAATTTTGATTTTCATTACGTTTTTATACTACTGCTTGTATTACATCAATATTAGTTAAATTTGTCGTAGTTTTGTACTACCTCACTAAAATACGATTTTTATCTCATTTTTGTACTGCATCATTTTGTACTGCCACATGTTTGTACTACTTAACTTGTACTACTTGAATTCGATGTTCGTCACATATTTGTACTACATCAATAAAAATATACTTTTGTGGCACATTTATACTACCTTACTTAAATACGATTTTCATTGCATTTTTTGTACTATATCAATAAAAGTTAAATTTGACACAGTTTTGTACTACCTCACTAAAATACGATTTTTATCTCATGTTTGTACTGCATCATTAAAAATCTCCTTTTGCCTCAATTTTGTACTATATACTTGACTTGTACTACTTGAATTCGATGTTCCTCACATATTTGTACTACATCAATAAAAGTCTACTTTTGTGGCTTATTTTTTTGTTCTATTGTACTTCATCCCTAAAACTCAACTTTCGTCACATTTTTGTACTACTTGACTAAATTTCGAAGTTCGTCACATATTTGTACTACATCAGTAAAAATTTACTTTTGTAGCACATTTGTACTAACTTACTTAAATACGATTTTCATTGAATTTTTTTGTACTACATCAATAAAAGTTAAATTTGTCGCAGTTTTGTACTACCTCACTAAAATTCAATTTTTATCGAAATTCGTACTGCATCCGTAAAAATCAACTTTTATGGTAGTTTTGTATTATTCTACTACATCAATAAAACTTAACTTTTGTCACATTTCTGTACTAACTCACTTAAAATACGATTATAAACTTATTTTTGTACTGCTTCATTAAATATCGTCATTTGTCATATTTTTGTACTACTTTACTTAAATACGATTTTAAGCGAATTTTTGTACTACCTGCATAATGACGTTAATAAGATTTACGAAAATCACTCGATTGCTTTGAGAATAATCGTCCATGATGTTAATGTAAAAATAACATTTTGTTTTAGTCTTTCCTCTTTAGTCTTTCGACCATAATACAAAGTTCTTCATTGTTGCTGTTGGCAGCAGGAATGATGGAATGAAATTTAGTCACGAAATCCAATTATCGTCTTGACTTGACAAAATCGAGCGCCTGCGCGTCGGACATTAGCAACACTGCATGCTTTAATCTCATTTTCTAGCGAGCGCCCGCGTGCAGCAGGCCAGCAGGAGCGCAAGTAGATTAGAATAGAAAAAGAGCGCTCGAGCGCAAAACCGCCTTCGACAACGATGCTTTTTTCTGCCGCCTGCTTCTTTTCATCTAGCATCAACAAGCTACGTGCTGTAGCGCACAGCAGGAAAAGAGGTGAAATATTAGCGAGAGAAGAAAATGACGTTTGCTTTGTTAAACTTTACTTTATTGTTGCGCGGCATGAATACGGCTGGAAATTACGAGCGCGAAGGCACCGCGATGAGTGTAACAAAGAGGCGAGATGATTTGTGTTGCAGCTAGCAGGTTTGCAAGTGTATCGGTGTGCGGCCGCCTGCTAGCCGCCATAGACCAATCACAGCGCTGGCACGCCCGCTCCGGTTGGCGCTCCTACCTTCCTGCCGGGCGCACGCGCTCCACCCACTTGGCGTCGCATTAAGCATCCTGCAGCAGGTTTCAGGAAAATGTTTTTCTGAACGCGGAGCTTTTGCAGCAATAAATGAAAATAGAATTACAATGCCCAGCAGGAGTGGCAGGACGCGACCAACCACAACACCCCCAAAGGGGCTGGCAGGAAAAAA
>JARJDQ010026419.1:0-15131 GCA_030264215.1 Geostiba sp. GC000077
ATATAATAAAAATGTTCGTTATTAACAACAAACTGCCTGGAAATACAAACATTTCTTATCGTAACTTCTTATGGATCTTAATATCGGTCTCGTTCTTTTTGGCATTAGATGCACAATTGTATATGACTCATCGACGTGCGACACGTGAAAGTGGCCTTTTCGGTATAGCGTATTTTAGGCACTTTGCTTTTAGTATACATATAAATTTTGCATCTCGAATTTCAATCCTCACTGGAGACGAGACGGAGGTTTTCGCACGATTATTTTCTTATCGGTGACGTTTTGAAACAATATTTTAGCTCCTGCTTAATCTGCAGTCGTAGAGCGATTTTTTAAAACTATATTCCACTTCTATTTAAAATACTTTCATATGATAAAAAATATTTCTATTTCCAAATAAAATTTTTGAATATGAAGAAACTATTTAAATATTTCAATTTTAAATAGTTTTTGAAAAATACATTCTATTTCTATTTAAATAGTTTTTAAAACTATTTCGGCAAAACCCTGCCAAATTGTTGCATTATATTGATGAAAATATTAATATTTGCCCTACCGGGAAATATAAAATTGAAAATGGAAGATCAATTAACTAACTTAAAAGGACCGTTTCAGTTAAAAAAAAATGAATCGAAAAATAGAGAAGATACCGCACCATTTGCGTTTTGCAAGTTTGTGGAACCGGTGGAGGTGTTTTTTTAGGCTTTTTATCTTATTAAAAATAAAAAATTTTGTGATGGCTTAGATTTTTTAAATATACTGGGTGAGTCTGACCTGTGGGATTCTTCGATTTTGGATAGAAATACTTATAATTTAAAAAAAATATTCAGATAAAAGTTATGCAATGTCCACATCCCTAAAATATTTTCAAGTGCCACCCTGCGCACTAAAAAGATACAGACAAAAATATATTTTTTTTTATAAAATGGTATATTTTTGATATCAAATTCAAATTGTCCTTGAAAATTCGTTTCAAGTATCTTGAGTTTTCAAGTTCCTGAAAATTCGGAAAAACATGCCTTCCTAAAAAAAATAAGATTTCTTAAACGAAATAAAAGTCAATTGAATGCGATTTTGTGCAATCTATTAAATAGTGGGAGTTATGAAACCTCATTAAATTAAAAATATCTTAAAATGTGGCCGATCGATAATGAGAACATTTTCGCATACTTAAGATCATACTTAAGATCAATAAATTCCCTGTCCGAATTCGTTACTCAAGTTATAGGATACTATATGAAAAAAACAACTTTTTCTTGTTTGAAGATTTGCATGTTTGAAAGCATTTTGGGGGAAGATGGAATTGAAAATGTTATTTTTTCATTAGATAATAGATATTCCTCTAGGTACACTTTTAGTGGATAGACTGCACAAAATCGCATTCATTTAACTTATTTCGTTCACGAGATATTAATTTTTTTCGAAAGACATGCAATTGCCAATTTTTCATATTTTCGAGAATATCATGAAAACTATAAAGAAAAGAAATGTTATTTGTGGCTGTAACTTTTTAGTGCAAGACTCTGTACACCTCAAAATATTTATGGTTGTGGAGATTTCAATTCTGCATAACTTTTACCCAAATAAGTTCTTGAAATGTTTATTTTTTCTATCCAAAATCGAAAAATATATCTAAAGACTACACTAGCTGCAAATAATTTAAAATACATATTAAAACAAACCTTTAAACCTTTGCACTTGATAAAAACACCTTTAAACTTTTTATTGGCCGCTTTGGTCAACTTTACTTGCGTTTAAAATTTTTGGACTTTGGGTACTATGGCCTTATTTGTTTATGTTAATGCAAATTTACCATATTAAGTAGAATAATACTAATAGATAGTGTGATTTATGACAAGTAATAAAAATGTATCAAACCGAGGCGTGCTTTTCTATCGAACTCTTACTTGGGAAGATTAACACAACATGAACCGTTAACTTTGGAATCTCCGTTTTCTAATATAAGTGCTTATTTTCAATGACAAGATTTTATGATGCTACCTGCAAAGGACACTGATGGAAATCCACAACTTTAATTCCAGTGTGAATGTATTATTATTGTTATACGTATTACCATGTGCGATAGCTTGAACCGCTAAACTCCTAAACCAAACACTTTTGCGGTTGCTGCGTATGCCTATAAACTATAAAGTATACCGGCGAGAACGCAATGCCTGCAGACGCGCCAACATTCGACGCGTAAAGTTTTAGCGCAAAAAGCAGTCCGAGCGCGCTCGCCAAAGCGATACGAAGCAAAACCTGAGCGCGATTGTTAATAACAAAGTGCTCTTCAACTCTTCACACTTTTACTCCTTTCTAGCGGTCGGTGAAATAAAGAAGTTTAATAATAAAACATTGCGGCCAAGCGGCAAGCGTGCGTTAAATACTAAGTTATTGGTTTTGAATCAAAATCAGTCCAAAATGTTTAATAGACTGCACACGTTCTGTCCTGTTCTTATTTTTGGCTTAATTTATACAGGTAAGGGTCTTCATATTCTAATTTTACAAATATCTTACTTGATTATTATTCACTTCATTAAAATCATTATTAAGTCAAATGATATTTTAGTAAGGAAGAGGAATTTTAATAGGAAGAGGAATTGATCGTTTTTATCGTTCGTTTCAAATTAAAGACAAGCTAGTTCGATAAAATTTATTTCCTTTTTTTTATAACTTTAAGACCTAGATCCCATTAAGCTATTTACCGATTCCGTATATCGAGATTTCCATAAAATCCCAAGCATTTTAAAAGCAATCAAACAAAATTATCGACTGATCAAAAATCTTCAATTTGCGCTGTATCTAAATAATAATAATAATTTTAATACTCGGAAATGTGCAGACTTGGCAAAACAGAACAAGTTCAAGTCAATAGACTTAAGACAATAGTCAATAGAATAGAAATCCAACCATTATAATAAAATGTCCTCTGCATGAAAAACACATTCTCGAGAGTCCACATTGTGGGGCATACTTCCACCAAAACTATCAATTCCTCGATTGCACTCCAATTTACTAATTATAAAACTTTGTTTCACCTTAGATTTGAATCAAACGCGCACTAAATAAATACTCACTATTTAAATGTCTTTTCGGCATAAATGGATAATTTAAAAAATCAAATCGAAATATTTTCATTAGATTCTGATTTATGAGTAGGTAATTGATAAATCTTTAAAGTTATGAGTTGAAGTATTCTTATAACGTCGATTTATTTATTATTTATAGGCATTCCATACATATTTTTGTAACATATTTGTAACATACCATGTTAAAATGCATATTATAATTTAAAGTTTACCGCCAACTGTTGTTTCTGTCAATCGTGGTTCGATGGTAATGATTCTCAGCACGTGCTGTACTTTTTCAATTATTTTCCTATTTTCCATGTTGTGCTTGTTCCTATCACACCACTCAACAGATCAAGCCCGTATGGCATATGGTTTAGAGCTGCAGCATTCGATTCATGCTTCGATTCACTCCATAATCACTTCGTAGCATATTGCGCGGGTTACACTGCAATGTTGGTGCACAATTTGCAAACATTGTTCATTCGCGCAGTATATGATTGATCAGTAATTTTCGCGAACTCGTAGACCTTTAGTAAAATTAAAGTTTGAGAATCATGCAGAGTTAAGAAAATCGCAGTATCATTACGCTTATAAACATACTGTCTTTACTCTTTGCAATCATTCATTGCTGGCTATTGAGAAGAAGATGTTACTTTGTTACTATATGTCTGTATCTCATAATAGTAAATGCAATCGTGCGAAACGGAATGAGCTCGCATTGTTGGCGGTAGACACCTTTCAAATGCGAAACAGGGAAACATAAAAGATCGTTAAAAAATACACAATTCACACATACACATTAGAACTTTTTCACATTCCACGAAGTGCACGATTAATTTCAGATGTAACTTTTTATTTGGACGAATGGTACTTTTATTTCCTTGTAAATCAACTTGTACTCTCTTTTCTGTTCTAGTGTTTGGCCAAGATTTTGGTTACGATGGTTCCGAAGGTAAGTTTGTTTTTTGATTGTCCAACTAATAGACACATGCTCACTCAAAAGGCTTTATATTTAATTTAAGTGTCGAACAATAGTTTTTAAAAAGGTAACTTTAATATACAAGGTAAGAAATATTAAAGATCAGCTTATTTCACACTGCATTGGCAATTATTTTACGCTTATTTGCTAATTTACGATTCAGTGAATAGAGTGTTTTTCAGGGGTTTTACTTAAACCAACACTTCGTGGTTAATTCGTGTGTGTAACATACATGCATACAAAATGTGTCGCTTAAAAATATATTTTGTTAGCAAAAAATTAATTGATTTTTAAGTCTTTGACATTTATGTTTGCAATGATACACTATTGAGGTACAATGTATATCGTTAGTTATAACAATAGCTTATGAGCTCATGACCTAATTCAAAAGTTTCCTATGCAATTTTTTGTACATTGGTTGAATTGTACGTTTACTGTACTATTTCACACTTCACGCCATCATAGTGTATTTTATTAATTACTCAATTTCGTATTAATATAATTGACACGTTGCTTACAAATATCAAATTTGTACAATAACTACGCATCATCATCTATCTAATTGACACCAAATGTTTGCTAATGCACAGACCCATTTTTCGCAATGATTGTGAATACCTTCTGACGCGTCCTGACAAAATCTGTGACGATTAGACAAACAAGTGATTGACCGTACTTTTCACTTTATATTATAAAGTCGGCAGTTAACATAATTCGCTTTAGCCTTAATACATTTTAACACCGTTTAAATAGTTTCCTTTGTTTGTAATGAAATTATCGTGTATTAGCAGCTACATTAAAGTGTACAGAGGCGTCTGGTTCACCATGTCTAGGACGCTAAGCATTCATAAAAAGAGCGACTCTTAAATCAACGCACGCAACGTCAATTTATATTCCCGGCACACATGATCTTCCAAATAAGATAATTCTTTTCATTGTCTCTTTGCCGTATTCCCAACCAATCATTATAATTTGAAAAAAAGTAATTAATTGTCCCCTGGAAACTTATATAATAGAATGATTGCTGTTCATTTAGAAGAGGCTGGAGGTATATATATATTAAATATATACATAATATTTTCAATTAAGGCAAAAAGTGATAAAATTTAACGTTTCTTACATTTCTTACGACCAAAAGTAATTATTTAACTTTCATCTTAGACTTTGCACGATCGATGTTACAAGAAGAAGAGTTTTGCACGCTGTGCGGCATTATTTTCTAATTTCCTGTTACTTGTCTGCGCAATTATATTATGATTGGCACTATTTTGCCAAGTACAGGCAAACAAAATATACTACGTATCCTCTACAAATGCAATAGTGCAGTGTTATCCCAAGTAACACGTGTTGATATAATTTAATTACAGAGTGTGAGTTATGAGAACATGCCTTTGTTGTTGGAAGTCACCTATAAGTCCACGTTGCGACACTTACTTAATAGCTTAATAGCGTGTTTTACGCCGACACAGGTGATACATAAAAATGTCTATAATTTAGATACCAGGGTCAAGAGTGTTTTAATTGCCACCAGTTAAACTCTACATGTCTATATCTACAATGTTTGCTTCCTGTTTTTAGCAGTCATTCCACTTTTCGGCTTATGTAATTAATTTGGTATACCTATACTCCATTTCAGGCCCAACACATTGGGGAGAAAAATATCGACAGTGTGTTGGCAAGCATCAAAGTCCAATCAACATTGAAGATCACAACGTGGAGATGATGTGGCTCTATCCAATGCGTTTCGAACACTTCGGCGAGAAGCCCGAGTACGCAGAGATGAAGAATAACGGTCACACAGGTATTTTATGATATTGAGATAGTCATGTTTGTACGTTTTACAATTACGTGGTCATACATCTTGAGATCAATCTATCTACCAGTATTCAAAGCGTACATCTCAATAATTAATGCTATGTATAGTTGTGCGAAGTGGGCAATTAAAATAAATATCTCGTAAAGAATTAATGGGAAGCACAAAAAATCGTCGCGTTTAAACGCAAATGATCACGTGGGGAGGTGCTGAGAGTTTGTTTGCCACCGTCACAATCCGCATGTGATCCGGTGACTACTTCATCGATACGTCAAATAAAAGAACAAAAAAAAGAACTGGATTTTGCGACGCTCGCGGTTTTCTTTCGGCATGCCAACTCGAAAATACATTCGAAGATTATGTTTTATGATTGATGGCATTCTCTATTCTCCTTTAATCTTTATATCTATAATTGCAAATATACCGGATTAGTTTTTACACAAAAATATCAGGCTTACCAATAAAAGTTTTGAGAGGCTTTGAAAAGACGTTTTGAGTAAAAACAGAAAAGTAACCCGGTATAATTGCTTATGCTTATGTTATAAGAAATTGTTTTTAGAGAACTAGTAGTTATTTGATAAATGGACTCACTAAGCTGAACATATCTATAAACATTCACATTATACGGCAATTATAAAACACGTGAAGATTGCTCACACGCCCTGAAAGCGGTAATCAAGCGTGTAATAGCGGTTGATTGAAACTTAAATTTTGCCAAGCAGTCACGCGGATCATTCGTGAATCATGAGACGAGTAATTAATGTAGATTGTAAATCAAAAATATTAAAGCGCAACAATGACACAATTTTTTTTTATTTAATGCCATTTTGAGAATGCTAACTGTTTTTTTTTTGTGATTCAGTGACGCTGACGATGAAAACCAAGCAACCGAACAAAGTGCCGACAATCTCTGGCGGCCCGCTAATTGGCAAATACCAATTTGCACAGTTACACTTTCATTGGGGTTCTCATGATTCGGAAGGCTCCGAGAATACAATTAACAATAGCAGGTAAATGCTAGAGCATCTAGAGCGATTTCAAAGTGCATGTTTTCGGTACACACTGGAAGAGAATGCGAACGTAATACGAATTTAAAAGACAATATTATTCAAATAATTTAACGTCTATTTTAGCTTTCCCATGGAGCTGCACATGGTCTTCTATCAGAAAGCCTACGGAAGTCTGCAAAACGCCGTCGAACATCCCGATGGGTTGACCGTACTTTCCTTCCTATTTTCCGTACGTGCTTAATTTGACTTTCCATTTTTTTTTCATCACTTGTCGCCTGATTTTTTGTTGTAGAATTCGGAGACACCAAATAAGCATTATCAACCACTCGCGGATGCGCTGCAACATTTGGAATTCGTGAATGCCACACTTCCGCTGAAAACGATGCCGACATTAGATGCGCTCACGATGAAGAATCGCAGCATTTATTACACGTACGGCGGGTCGCTAACGACACCGCCGTGCTCCGAAGTTGTCACGTGGATTGAATTCAAAAACACCGTGCCGATGGCCCACTCCCAGGTAATTATATCAACGATAAATGATCACTCGTTAAACGCATGCTTGATTGTATGTGGATTGCAGATTGAGGCGTTCAGGCATTTGAAGGACGAACACGGCAATCCCATGTCGCACAATTTCCGCCCCACACAACCACTCTACGGCCGTCTCATTCGTATGGTTTTCGATGATCAAAAACACTATTATCTTGTCCAGAATGAATTCGATAAAGCCAGCGCAACCACCCAATGCGCCAGTCTCATGTTCAGCTTAATTGCTAGTGCCGCACTGTTTATCAGCCATCGTCTGATACATCTGTGATAATTTGCCTTCTACATTAGACTATTACCTACCTACCACTAAGAAGAGATTGAACCATATTTTTCTATGACGATATACGTTCCTCGTAAGCAATGCAGATCTAATTTATTGCAATCGAAAATATATGCACGCTGAAGAAAAACAATAAATGACGAAATCAAGAAATCAAGGCTAGACTTTATTTAATTAGCCTTAAATCTTTGCGCTAAGAGATTCTCGTCTCTTCGGCAATTTTAGCTTCGTGGATCCAGCAAGACTCCTGTGCCCTGTACTACTAGAAATAGAAGGGCCAGGGCGCTTAAATTTCTTGATTAACTCTCTTTCTTTGGCATTCGTACCAGCGATAAGAGGTATCACCGTGATTTCATTATATTTGGCATCCGCTAGAAATGAGCTTTTTCATAAAATAAAATAACCTTAACCTAAATACCTATTTACTTACATTCGAGGGCAACCAAGTTGTATGTGTTCCTATTTTGCAACCGAGTATTTGCACTCTCATAGGGTTTCAATTCGTTCAAACCCATTACGACGCCACTATCATCACAAAGGTCAAGCGTCACTGAAACATTTCAGTCGACGGTTTTGCAGATTGTACTAAACTTGCAATTATTACGTACCAACGTTATTTTTATACAAGTTAAGCGTATCGTAAATGTAGTCCAGAAGAATTTGTGCGAAGCAATCTGGATTTATCATCAAGGTCTCATTGTACTCATCATCAAACAAAGTCCTATGTTTATGCTTCTGTGTCTTCAGTGTAGGCGAATATCCCCGACGCTTAGGATGGAAGCTAGTACTCAACGTTACAGTCTTCTCGCGTTTTTGCAGGCTGCCCATCGATTTTTCACTAAGGCCCGAAAGAAATGAGGAACTTTGCACTACGCAGTTGACGTCTTCTTCAGGAATTTCAATCGGCGGCGACGGCTGCTTTTGCTTGATGACCGCCATGGACATCTCGTGGACTAGTTGGCCAGTCATACCTTGGTCTAGGTCGAAAGCAGTGTTACTTTGGTGCTCCAGGAATCTGGGAGATTCAACAATACTCGCGCGTCGAAAATCGGCGCGCGTTTTCAGTTTACCCCGTCGACCAAAGCTTTCAGCTGACAGCTCGGAAGACACCAATCGCACGTTATTTATCTGTGCAACTATATGAAGATATTCAAATAAGAATTAGCTGAAGCATCACGTTTGTTTTTAGAATATTTTACCTGAATATTTTATGTAACAAAACATTATTGAAAAACTCACTGCTGACAAGAAAAAAAAAATTATTTCTTTGAAGGTTCAATAAAACAAAGCTCAAAACAAACCTTGTGATAAAAAATAGGTAGGTATATTGATTAATTGAAAGTATAAATTTCAGTAAGTATAACAAATTCAAAACATTTAAAAATCAGTTGACTTGGATGAACTTTTACGAAGTAAACCAGCATTAGATGCTCGTTTAACGTGTCGATTCACCTTTGCAAATAAGTCGGTTTCTTCTTTATTCGTTTTTCGGAGCAAGGGTTCTATGGACTTAAAAGCACCATCATCATCCACTACAAGAATTTGAGTGATAACTGTATTGCAATGTAGGTGTAGCGTATAGATGATGAAAATTCAATATACCTACATTCATACTTAACTACATAGTATGTTTGGCGATCTTCCAATATGTATTTGCCGCTTTCAAACTTTTCGTAGGCAAAAAGCTTCATCGGATTACCATCAACATCGCACAAGTCTAAATTAATCATTGTTTTGTCAACATTAACTTGCTCATAAATGTAGTCAAGAAGAATTTGCACAAAGCAATCGGGGTTGATCATGAAGACAACGTTTGGCTCGAGGTTAGATGCAAAGTGCGTTTTTCTCGGCGCATGCATTGCAGCTTTGGGCAAAGACCGATAATTTATGGTTTTGCGACCAGGCCGAATTGACTGTCGCATGTCTACGGTCTTTTCACGAACCCGGTGGACTCGAGAAGTCCTTTCAGCATTATCAGAAGCAAATGTAAAGCCTCCGTGGAGTTGTTCATTGAAGGGCGTCGAATTGACCACTTCCGTGTTAGAATCAAAGTGTCGTTGGTTGCGAAACTTGTTGATCAACATATGCGATTTTTCTGTTACAAGCTGTGTAGTCAACGTATTGTCGGACTCCACTGATTCCAAATCAAAGGAATTGGCTTTCACAATTGCTAATTTCGGTGACGGTGATGGAGTCGACGTGTCATTACTAATTTGCATTGGGAATGTAATTCTGTTACGCCCTGGAGAGACAGACTTTCTATTATCGGGTAATGACTGGCGTACTGAATGTGACGAGTTTGCTGCAAAAAGTAATTTGAAGGCATTGCAAGTAAATATTGAATAAACTTTACCACAGTATTTAATGTAGCAGAACATTTTCACATCGGCTAGTTTGGTACTCTTGACAAGTCTGTGTCAATTCATTAACAACGCCATCTAATACGTTTTATTAATTGTTATTGTTTACTTTTTTCAAACACCATATTGAAGTTAGGTTCAAAACAAATATTCTAATTACTTGTTAGGTAATGAGGGCAATTGGAAAAGTACATTGTTTCAAATTATTATCATTCCGCAGTCAACTATCACCATGTTGGCAGAAAATATCATTTTGTACCTTCGTGTATGCTTTATTCTGGGCATTTTGCCATTTTACTGTAAAAAGACGAAGCATTTTCATAGTTTCGCAACGGTGCCATTTCTAATCGTGATCTTGATTGGAATATCTCAAGCGTTGGACACGTACGACGCTTTATTACAAACCAAGTCTAAGATAATTCAATTCCAAATTATAATTCAACCCATCTTCGATATATGTTTAATCTTGCAAACAGTCATTTCATTGAATTTTATTTTGCGCAATGCGTTTCAAACTATTTTCGATACGTTTAATATAATCGATAACGAACTACGCAGGGTCCATTGTCGTGATGAGATTCAACCAAAGCCGATGAGAATAATAAAATATTTTGTGATTTCGCACGTCGTCTTCATACTAATTCATATTTGTGAATTCGCTATGGAAGGTCTTCGCTTCACAGTTTTTGAGATTATGCTCTATCAACTTGGTGACGCTCTTTCTTTCTACATTCTACAGCTAAACGAAAGCATCAAAATTATTCTAGTTTACGCCATTTGGAAGCGAATGGAAGTTTTCAATACAATGTTGGATGAAATGCTAATGCAGGTCCTGCCGGAAAAGAACAATAATGCAAAGTTTGACAGTGCATTTTTTATTCAGTGTAAAATGAGCGATTTGGTCGACGCATTTAATGCTACATATGGATGGAATTTGCTAATATCCATCGTCCAAACGCTAATTTACGTTTTACGTTTTTGCATACTGTTTCTCAATCCAGGAGAAGACAAGGAGGGTGTAACGTCATTGAATTTCTTGGCGATGTGGATGTTGTATTCCGTGGTAAGTAACATATATTTGTAAAAATATGGCGTATTCCTTAATGATAATTTTAGGTTCAAACAGTGATAATTGCAATTATATGCGAAAAAGTTACTAAGGAAGGAGGTAGAACCGTCTCGATAGCATACAGTGCCCTGAATCGTTTTAGTGACAAAACAACTCTACGCGAGAAAATCTACTCGTTCGCACAACAATCGTTTGCTAAATTTCCTCGTTTCTCTGCGGCGGGATTCTTCAATGTAGACCTTTCAATGTTGTTCGTATTTGTCAACCTTGCTACTACATATGTTATTGTTATCATACAGTTTTCTGGCAATAAGAAGTAAATAATTAATTACATCACAATTCTGAATTTGTTCAATAATAATAATGAAGTTTTAATATGCACTAGTCCGATCTAGTGTGTACAGTAAAGACTCTTGTTTGTATTCTTGTTGCCTCGCAACGACTACTCACCCCTTTATTTAGATTCCGTGATACAAACAGAAAAAAGCCTAGAAACAGGCTGTCACTGCCAGATCAAACATTTTTTACGTTGGAGTTTACATTTTCTTGAATATAGTATTATATTGCCACCGCTACAAGTGAAAAGCAACTACTAAACAGCAAAATGGATTGGAGACATATTTTATCCATGGCCCAGGACGCGGAAGAGTTGGATGAAAGCAAAAAGGACGAGTTACTCAATACGATTGCCTGGCACGATTTCACCAATGAAAAGGTAGATGGGAAGAAACACACGGCGCTTTTACGTTTGTGTCAGGAGATAATGAAGTACAAGTCGGAACAAGTGGATGCGCTGCTTGCTGAATTAGATGAAATGGCCGTGAAACAAGCTGAAGAAGAAGCAAAAACTCGTGAATCTGACGATCGAAGCAGTAGATCTAAGAAGTCATTGGATAGTGATGGTGATCAAATTAAACTTATTCATTTTGTGTGCTCTGTTTCTTGAACAGTTTGAGAATTGTTGGGTGTTGCAGAGCAAGAGATGAGGTACCGAGAACTGAAGGGAAAATATCGCAAGCTGCAGAATCACATCAACTCGAATAAGGAGCAGAATGAACAGCTCAAACAGAATGTACAAATGTTGGAACAGGAACGCATTTATTTGCAAAAGGAACTGCGTAATGCTAGCCATCGTGATGATAGTGCTTCAGATATTTCCGAAACTGTTAAGGATCAACAACGTAATTTAATGGAAAATGTTCAACAGAAAAATACGCAAATATCTCAACTATTAACTGATATAGAGGTATATTAATAAAATTATTGTTTACGGCAATTCTTAAATATGAAATCTGCTTATTTTAGAACGTTGAGAGCGATAATTTACAAATGCGCGCGCAATTGTCTTCACTGCGAGATAATTTAGCGGACGCCACTGACAAAATTGACTCGTTAATCGACGATAACAAATTACTGCAAGTCCAATTGGAGAACACACAGGAATCCCATGAAAACATTAAATCGGCGGCTGATACGTATAAGAAACAAATAGACGAACTGCTCGAAGAGAAGGAGACCAAAGAGTTGGAATTTGAACAATTTGCAAACGAAATTAAGACGCGTATTGAAGATTGGAATCAAGTTTTAGCTGCAAAGAACAAGGAAATCGATCAATTAAAGTCCAAAACTAATCAAACGTCGACAACACGACCACCTAGCTCTGATGGGAGTCCCGCCAGAGGCGTTCTACCAGCTGACGAAATACCGATCAACGTTTTAAAGGAAGCTCTCCTTGAACGTGAAGATAACATAATACGATTACAGAAACAATTAGATGTAGCGGCAAAGGAAATGTTAAAGTCTGCGCAGGTGCTCAAGCAGGTCACGAAAGAAAGGGATTCCTTTAATAAGAAATACGACAATATTAATTCCACGAGCAGGAACTTGAGAAAACAATTAAAAGCTGCCCATCAGCGGAGTCAGGATCTGGCTGAGGAAGTTCAATATCAAATTAAATTCATAAAAGACAAGGAAGAGGACGTAATTATAAAGCAATTCTTACTGTACCATTTAACAAGCATTAATTTTAGATGGCTGAATTTATAATGAAGCTTGAAGATCCAGACCTGAAGCTTCTAGCTAATGAAATAGCATGCATTAAGAACGAGAAACAAATGAAGGAGAAGAAAGTGGCGGATTTGGTCAGGAGTTGCAACAAATTGAGATCAGTGGTTGATAATTTTGAAAAGGAAAATATCTCACTAAGGTAAATTAAAAATGCATAGTCATCTCTTCAGTTCATGGCATGAACAATTTTATTTTCATGCAGAGACAGATTAGGACTCACCGAGGACGATTTCGTTAGCACAAAATCATTTAATGGGCATCAAAAGCGAAACAAGAAACTTTTCGATGAGCTGCAGCTCAAGTTACAAACTAGCGAAGAAGAGAAATTGCAATATCGCCTCGAAGTGCAAAAATTATCGAAAGTTATTTCGAATTTAAGCGATCAATTGCTTGATATAGGCGAGGCGCCTATTGTGGATGGTCAGGAAATAAATGTTTCCCATTTGCGATCGGAGAAGACTGAAGAGCTCGAAGTTCAAATGATTGATGCAACCAAGTCTGAATGTAACGCACTCTTAGAGGAAAATGATGCATTGCGAAAAGGATTGCACGAAATTCTAGGAAGCATTCAAACAAAACAAGGTACCTTAAGCTATACCTATAGACAGAGACACAATGGACAATGCAATTTCTAAAATAATTTAATTATCTTAGAGACTACATCACAAGAAATACGATCAGATACGTTAGAATCCCTGCTGCGAGCTCTCGACGCAAAGCATATTTCTGGTTGGTATCATCCAGCAATGCGATTGCAGGCGGAAGTTCATTCAATACAAGGAAGCAATACAGCGCTCAGAGAGCAACTGCGCATTACAAGGTAACATTATTAGTACAGGAGAAATAGCTTTTTCTTTAGTGGAACTAATTCACACAAAGGCGGGGTTTGAATATTTTCGTTCATTGATAGTACCTTTTTGTCAAATTATAAGTCTCGAAAAATCTGAGCATGCAAGATCAAGATCTGTTTTTTTTTACACAAATACATTGGGTTCCGGCGCCTCCACAAATATTTTCATCTTTCGGGCGTGTTTATGGTGATATATTTGTTGATTAGGTAATTATTTGTTAACATTTTGTTCACGCAATAGCATTCTCGGAAATGACATAAATTTTGTCAACTTACCACGCTAATAATTTTATTTCACAATTGTATAAATATAAGTAATGAGTTATTGCTCATTGAAACTGCCAATTATGTTTTCAAACTAAATGTTTGTTACTCTTGCAAATGAGCGGTATGTATTTAATTGTTGTTTCATCTTACATGCACTTTGTAATATATCAAAGTAAAGAAAATTTCACGCTCTTCCCAATGATGCTAATTTCATAATTGTGGTTGTTCTCAATTTTAAGTTATTGGGCGTTTAGTTAAAAAATCACGTTGTTGGTTAAAAAAATCATTTAAAAAAGCGATATCTTGGAAACTAAGATCTAACGGCTCATAGATATCTAACAATATAGACTTTAAATTCAATGCCGAATAAACTCCTCTTCTGTGTGCAGCTTAAAATGAACCACTTCGTAAATGAACAGCAACGTAATTTTGTATATTTGTGTATGTTTGTATGTACGTTCGTCCACCTCGGTAAATCCAAAGTTTTAGTCCGATAAAGATGAAATTTGGTTCATTGATAGATGCAAAGGAAGTAGGAAAAAAATGATTACTTATGTTTCGATTTGATACTCTGCCCGTTTAGCAATTCGTCTTTGTGGAGGCGCCGGGAGAAGACTGAATTTATCTATTTCCCTATTTGACAATCTGTGCTAGATTAAATGCACTTTGCATGCTTTGATGTTTATAGACTTTTAATATGTCAAAAAATGGTATCAACGAGCTAATAAAGTCAATCCCATTCTTCGTGGAAATTGGTTCCGCCAAACACCTATTTTTGCTTATAGACCGGACGTTAGTAACAGATTTTTGGCC
>JARJDQ010026433.1:0-12037 GCA_030264215.1 Geostiba sp. GC000077
CTGCCAATACGTGCCGTAGGCAACGCAAATGCGGATGGATTTGATGAGGGATTGAGGGGGTGTTATAAGCTGCTGGGCTTTTATTGGACGCACAACGACATGAACTTTTGTAATTCAAAATTATATTTCATTAAATTGACAGTGTAATTTTAATTAATAAAAGCAAAATATCCGACTAACAATTAATAGTTTATGTTGCGAGTGTGTAAAGTTGCTATTTTCTACAACCAATAGTATTTTAACTTTTTAACAGGGTGTTAATTTTAAAAAAACTTTACATGGCATGATAGGGGAGATCAAAACAAGAAGAAAAGTCCAATACTCGAAAATCCAATACTCAATGGTTCTCGAGTTTGAACTTTTGATTATTTCTTCCTATTTTACCAACGTCCAAGATATAAATAAACATTCCAAATTGCTATTGGACCTTAGTATATTTCACTTCACTTTTCTCCTTGTTTTGATCTCCCCTATCATCTATCGGTGTAAATATTTTTATTAACACCCTGTAGAGTTGTTCGTTCGGAAAAAAATTGATTTTGATTGAAGTTTTTTTATTGCCTCAACTTAAGGCAATCGATGATCAATGGCTTTGTGCATGTTATGTATGGTATTGTACAAAGATAGTATCTGACACAAGAGATATGTAAACATTTGTATCTCATAAATTATTTTAAGACCAACATTCTTGTCCTATAGTGTGTACAGCGCAGAGTTATAATCGGAATAAACTGTTGACGAGCTCGACGGTAAACGTTTCAGGCGTGCGTTTAGAAAAATGTCTTGCTTTCTAGTTCTAGTAAAGTACGTACGTAAGAAAGGAGCATAATTATACAAAAACTATATAAAAACACATTTTTATGCGACGTCTGCATCTGCTTTATATTTACTCGTATAGTTCGGTAATAACCGTGTGTGTTTACAGTTACCATTCAATCCCGTCATGCCGCCGCCGCCAACATAAAGCCATCTCATTGACGTAATAAAAAAGCACGCGACTGAATGAGGGACAAACTCTGAAGTAAGGATTAAAAGGCGTTGTAAATTGGCATTTCAACGACTTTGAGTTCGTAACTAACCTTACGTAATAATAACGGACATTACATAATTTCAAATCGGTTTAAATTAGTGATGGAAAATATTATAGCGGGTTGTGTACCATTTTATAAATATTCAAAGGTCTTTCATATAAAGTCTCAAGTGATTTTTAGGTTACAAGGTTAGAGGTTAAATCGCGTGAGGTAAACAAAAGTAAAAATTTGTTTACTTCCCACGACTCTAACCTCAATTACTTGTTATAGAAAATCATATGTACTTTTAAGAATTTAGCTTGGTATAATACAGGGTGTATACGGTCTTGCGGATATCCTTCTAGTACTAGGGGATATATACATGAAAATAAGTCGATAACACAAAAATTATCTTTTGATAATTTATCAATTAATTTACGATTTAGTGAATATCCTTTCAGGGGACGTTAGGACACCTCAAAAGTAGTATTTAAACCAAAAATTATCCTAGTAAAAGTCCACTCATTTGCGAGATAATACAATTCATTTCTATTTCTTAATTTCGAAAGATTTAGAAATGGGAAAACTTACTAAGATAATTTTTGGTATTTAATCCAAAAATTTTAAAAACTCAAGACCGTAAACACTTTGTATACTCTTGATAATCTGGTAAGAAGATTCTATAGTCAGAATGAGAACGTAATGAAACATTGTGCAATTTCAGAAGGTAGCTGCAGGGCAAGAGCAGGGTATTTAAGGATTTGAGTTTCCCCTGTTGGCGAAAATTCGTAATTGCAATGTGCGAAGGTAAACGCCGGGCGCCGGCGTCGCGCTAATGAATGTGCGCGGCGCGTCCACGTGCTCACAACAGGTGCAAAGTGAAAATTAGCCGAGCCGCCGCCTCCGACACAATCACGTCGCGCGGGTGTCCGGCGGCGCATTGTTTGCACATCACTGGACCGCGGCGCGATATGTGTCTGTGTGCGATGCCGGTGCGTTTTCTCGTCTTTTTGCTCGCCGGAGGCCGCATCGCTGGGTGTTATGTTTACATTCGGATGACGGGCGCCCCCGCCGCCGCCGCCGCCGCCGGTCGCAAGAAACACGTACAGCTGCTAGGCTGTGCGGCCGCTGCCGCCGCCGCCTGCAAGCGCACCCACGCTCGCAGCCCAGAGCACACGTGCTCTCCGCCGAGGAAGGACTATTGATTTTTCACCCCTCGGCGTGCTGCCGGCTGCCCAACGTGGAGGGCATCCGCGCTCGCTAGCGCCGCCGCCACCGGCGCTCGACCACACGCGCATTCACACATTCATTCGGACGTGAAACTCCTTCGCCATTAAAACTCCTTCGGCACTAAACCCTCGCTTGTGTGGATCTTCAGATAGTAGTACTTTGAATCGCCTCCTACCTGCCTGCTCAGCTCACACACAGCGTCATTTGAAATAAATCAACACCGTGGTGTTAAAAGAAAACACGACTTGCTCAAAGGCCAACGAATTATAACGTCCCGAGAGGTGTTACTTTCGTTAACTCCTAGCGGCTCCGGCCGGCATTGTCAACATGCGTAATGAAAATGTGTGTCAATCGTTTTGCTTGCACTCCACTGGCGTGGTGGCCGGACGGGAGAATGTTTGACGAAATCATCAACCGCACATGTGTTTGCACAAGCACCCTAATTGATTTTACTCTCCAGTTCCAGTATCTCTAAATCCACAACCAGTTTACAGTCAACCGTACTCTACGAAACTCGATACTTTCCTAGACCCCTAGACGAGGAACGAATTTATCAAATTGCGATTTTTCAACCTTCAGTATATTCGCCACGTCCTCAAAACTCAATGCTAACGCCAACGTCCCCCAACCAATACAACATATGTTTCTGTTTGTTTCCCCAGCCCCCAGCGAGAACCGAGATTTCACCAATTCCCTTACATTCGCTGTCCCACCTCAGAAATTTTATCGAAGATTCGACGCGATAAACAATTGATTTTATATTGCGCCAATTTAATGCGCAATTGCGCCAGCAGATTACAGAGCGCAAACCAATCGTAAACGACGGCTGAATGGACAGGAAGACGTTGCGGAAATCGATTCGAATGGCACGGAATGATAAAGTTCAGAATTGCAGGCGGTTCAGCACTGCAGATCATCGGCGAACGGCGAGATCTTCGCGCATCTTCCGAGGCTCGAGGCATCGAGGTCTAGGTCTATTATGCAAACGAGCAGACATGACGAGACACACGAGTACGCTCCACACGACGTCCCGGCAACAACTCGTCGCCAACCGCCAACTGCCAACAGCAGCCCGAGTATCTTTCAAAAGAAGAAAACGAAAGCTTTTGATACTCCGATACTCGGAATAATGACAACGCGTCGTATGTGCCATCACATGCCAACAAGGCGGCTCTTACATCAGCTGGACAATTATTATGACGAAGAATATACTACAGAGAAAGACTATTGCATCAAACCTACGGTACCAACGCACATATGTCATTAACATCTTGAATTCTGAAATCAGATGTGATACTTTTGTATCAACTGGATAAAGTCTTTAAGGGTGCGATCACTCTGTATGTGTGTATACAGAGAGTGTATATTTCTGAAGAAACCGAAGACGTTGTCCCATGGTTCCAAGCTCAAGCCGAACTTGCAAGTCACATGGAGGATGGAGGATGGTGGATGGCATATGTGTATGTGCGTTAGATCGTCGAGCGCACACAAAGCACACTCCGCAGGCGTCTGCACAGCCGGTGCTGCGTGCAGCAACGTCGTGGAGGAAGATGCAGAGGGTCAGATTGCTTTGGTAATATGCTAGGTCAGGTTGCCAGTCAAGGGCAATGACGCCGAGGAAGTGAACTGCACGCGCATGCAAAAGGAATGAATGATAGCGACGCCAACGCATAAAATGAACAAGTCCGCCTCGCTGTAGAAATTGCAATGCGTGCAAATCGAAAATTGATTGATATTAGTTTAGTCCATACCCAACAACCCAACCCGTCAACATCAAGAGGAGTTGATCCACGAGCAACGGCTATGGGTTCTACATTTGTTTAGTTTGGAGCTTGGAGTTTGGAGCTCAACTTAAAAGTGAAGAAGTGCTTTGCTGTCTGTGAAACGATGTGAATCTTCAGGCTGCGACTCGCTGTGATCGTTGTGGAATGACCGATATTCCCGAACGTGACCAACGTGAGAAGCACGGCGTGGCTTTGCTTTGCTAGTTCACTTTCCGCGTTCAGGGAGCCCACAAGCCGGGGCTTCGTTTTGTGGGATTTCCATGGCGCTGCCTGAATGCCGGGATTCTAATGCGATTCGTGAAGAAACCGTCCAAACTGAAGCCAAAGCCGCTTGATGTGATCATCAACACATCTCTCGGCCGGCGCGGTCGCGGTGGCGAAGAACCGTCACAAATGGATTTAGCACTTAAACCCATGGAATTCATGTCTTCCTTAATGACGTCGATGATGTACTTGAACGCACTCATCATCAACGCACCAGACAAAAAAAAAAAACTAAAAAAAGAGAGGAATTACGATGTCCATGCTTGAGTGTATGTAGAAAATGTAGGAAAAAGTTTCGCTTTATTGAATCCACAAAGGCTTGAAACTATTCTATGCTATGCTAGTATTCTATATAGTCAACTCTAGTCTAGTAGTAAGTAATTAAATTCGATGCATGCAATTGCTGCTTATGTCTATACAAGTACAGAGATATTAGAAGCAATGAGGTCAGCAATTAACGTGAGCGGGCGCTCATCTTTTCGTGTGTCCGAGGTCTTCCAGAGAACGATCGAGCGCATCATCATCATGGCAAAACGCACCGACGCCCGAGCCGGAAATGTCATTGCCTCCGACTTTCGGGGAGACGATATTTCGGCAGAGGTCAAAAGCATGCATCGCTTTCTCGAACAATTGCATGCGCGCGACCCGCCCCCTTCTCTGCCTGCGTGTGAGTGTGCATGTGTGCCGCAACCAATTTTAATGCACGTTTACGCTACGTTCCATACACTACGGAGAGCCTTTACATCTACAACAATACAAAACAGCACGATGAAAATCGATTTCGGCCATCAAAATCCCAAATAGATAGAGCAATTAAAAAAACAAGCAAACACAGTCACATTGGAAGCAAGTGCTTCCAGCCCCCGCCGAAGTGTCCAAACTCTAGAGCACTAGATTCACGCATTGCGAACAAAACCATGCACAACAGGGAGATAAAATGATCAAAGGGAGCTTTTATTCGTTTTCATTCCCGTTTTTGCAGCAAAAAGCGCAGCTTGCGAATCAAAAAGTAAACACCAACGGAAAGTCTTTCCAACAAAGGTTTCCTCGGTTATCAGTTATCGTATCAATTTTTGATTTTATGTCCCGCGCTGCTTACCAGTTACCATTACCACGAGGTTGAAGTGTAAATAAAGATCCGTCCCGGATAATAAAAACTACGGTATACCGCTCATCCTTACATTATAAAACACGAGTTGACATATCGCGGGTTTTAGACCTAGACGAAACCTATAGACCTGTGCCCAGGCCAGCTCACACACGGATGGTTGTGTTTCCGTGTTGTTTGTTGTTTTGTCGGCTCTTTGCATGTCTCTAATTGCCCCTACAATAATCCACGAGGCAGACAGCTCGCGGTCGCTCTGTTCGATTGCAACCAGCACCCAGTTGAAAAACTTTTTCCAGCTGTACTCGCTCAAAGGGATATCGAATAAGGAATGATACGTTGTTAAAAATTCAGATGTCGGTGAGAATGCTTAATTTGCCCAGTTGAAAAAATGATTAATAATTCAGGCATTAAGGGGTGGCTCGTGGCTTCGCTGCTGTCAGCGGCGTTGGGCGTTCAGTTCAATTCAATAAATCTACATCTTCATTTGTTTTGCCACTGCAAGTCCAGCTCTGGGGAGTTGCCGAAGATATGCACGGTTGCTCCAATTTAATATCGAAAGAGGGTCGGGCGGATCGAAGGCGCAAGGTCCTGGATGTAGTCCAGGTGGCGCCCTCTGCGCGACCTGCGGCGAAACACCACGTGAGCGGAAAAATCAACAAACGCGGGGGGCCCACACGCGCCATTTCGAACAATTTCGACGACATTGTGGGCATCTCGACGCGCTGAGGGGGGGAGTAGCTGGTAGCGGCGAGACGCGCGCGATGGATGCAGCAGGAAGCAGTTCATTAGCGCGAGCTTAAATTACATAACGAGACAAAGTTGTCAGGTACGCGCGCGCGCGCGCCGACGGTAGCCGGGAGATGCGGCGCGCGAGATAAATGTCGAACCATGGAACGCGTTTTGCACTTTTCATTCCACCAGCAGGCCGCGCAAAAGCTCCGCCTGCGACGCGCCGTGAACTATGATCTTGACGGCAGTCGCCCAGTCGCTAAACTAAATATTATTTAAAAGCTCAAGCTGTTTGCCATACCTGGACTAGTTTGCCAACTGAGGCCTCCGATAAACATTTTCCTGCGGAGAGAAACAGAGATGCATTAGTGATGGAAGCAAAACATGGTGAGACATGGGACACGAAGATGAATTGTGATTCAGTCGTCACAGGTCACATGACGTGCAGTGCGCCCAGTTTTCAATTGTTTTGCCAAACATGGATGAGTGATGGAGGAAAATTAAAAAGCGCCTCCTGCGATCCGTCGGGCAGTGAAACATGTGTTCGGCAGTGTCGCAGGGTGCGAGCCTGGGGAGACGCACGCATCGCGCACACGGCGAACATGTGCTCATCGCGCCGCGCTCCGTCGCGCACTTTTTAATTAGCAGGACATTTGAATGCGCGCACATCGCAAATTAAGCGCGCGAGCGCTGAGAGGCAACCCGGCAATCAAAACCCGGCCCCGCGGGTGATCCACGGGCATCCGCAATTCGCGGCATGTAGGCGCGAATTAAATCCATAATTTCGCGCGATGTGGGATGTGCGCGCGTGTGAATTACGGGGGAGGCGGCTGGCGGCAGCGGTGTGCGGGTGCGTGGTGGTTGTTTACGGAACTCACCCGGGGTCGTTGGGCACCTCCGCCGGCGATCCACTAGCTACAATCTCTTGGCTCTGCGACTCCATAACAAACAGTTTAATCGATCTCTCAAACTACGACTAAAACTAAAGGTAAATAGTGAACCGGGATCGGTTGGCGGGCTCCCGGTGATGCTCGCTCAGCTACGCTATCAACACGATACTGACGGGCGGCCGGCGGTGCGGCGTACGGACGGCGGCTCGCCGCGCTTCGGCCAACGTCGTGGCGAGCGCGCCGGCGGCCACCGCGGCTGCGCCCCGGCAGCGCCGTGCGCCGACAGGCGAGACAAACAATCGCTCTGATTGGATGCAATCCGTGCACCGTCAGTGCGGCGCGCCGGTTGACGCAGCGGCGTCGACACTGCGCTCTTTCCACGCGCGCACCGGCACCTCGCCGCCGCCGGGCGCCGGGGCATCTTTGCGGTCGCCCTTCGATCTTGCCTGCTTAGATATTTTCACTCGCATCTAATATTAATTATCAATCCGCTTTCTTCCTGTTTGCACACAGATCTAGCATTCACAAACAGATTTCGCTGATTTTGAACTTTTGCAGTTTTGTACTTCTGCAAGTCCACGCCTACTGTTTAAAATTCTCCCGTAAAGTCGTAAACTTCAAAACTATTCACAGGATCTTCGGGAATCGGATCAATACACATTTCTTCAAATACAAGCCTACTAAAACGTACAATTCTAACTTTAGTAATTATTCTTATTTCGTGGATTTCAGCTTTATGTGTGTAATATCTAATTTGGCTTTCTCCATCGTCGCATAATAAATTCTACCTTCATATTATGAAATTACAATCTAATTATACATTTTACACAGAACACAGCTTATTCTGCCGCAATCTATAATTTTATCAAAGATTATTCATTCGTCATTCTGATTTCTACATAGTTTTCTGTTTTTCCTTTTTGCTTTGTTCCCAAAATGTTGATTAATCATTACTATTGCATATTTCACGTAATAGCAGTGTAAACCTTCCCTACCTAGAGTAGAAGTTTAAAAGCTTCAGTGCTTTTTTATTAAAAAGCTGCTCAGGCTAGTTTGTAATTGTACATTTTCTTTGAAACTATTAAGCTATGTATGCGTTCAGCAACTAACAATTACAAACAGATAAAATTCAAAATTACACTTGGTTTAATCCCAACTATATTGCAAGGGTGGATTTATGTTTAGACGATTCTCAGATCTTTTTGGTTAAATATTCGAAAAAATCGTAAGAAAGTGCAAATAATCGCCAATGTAAAATAAGCATAAAGCAAAAGGAATTTGGCAATGAAACAACATAATAACACAATAAATTATAACATTATAACAAATATAACACAAAATAATCATAAAATCACAGGTAATATAAGAAATATCTGTCTTTGTGAATGTGTAATATTTGTGAAAAACACAAAATTGTGAATGTAATGTTAACAGTTCATCCTAAAAGTGTGAGAAAATGTTTCTAACATTAAAAATAAACCAAAAAATTATACAGGGATAGTTTAAAAATATTTCTGTAATAGTGTAAATGATTTCTACCTAAAAATAAAAATTCTAACCATGTATAATTTTGAAATTGAAATAAGTGTTAGCTTGATTTTGCAAAATCTTCAAAGCACTACACATTACACAATCATCAACGCTACATATTCAGGGTGTCCCATTAATCGCGTAATTCCTCTGGAGGTTTTATAGATGGCATTAAAAGAAGTAAATTGAGCGAAAAAAAGTAGGTAAATTGTTCTTTATGGCCGAGATACAATGCGATAAAGTTTATTTGTCCACTTTTTTTTCTAATTATTCTTTTGTTTTAATTTAAGTTGTAATTGAGAGATTATTTAATTTGTTACCTATTCCAATTGAAATTTTAAAATAACAAGTTTTCAAATCTATGGTTTTAAACTTAGGACTTGTTATTTTAAAATTCAATTTCTCCTACGATATTGCCAGTGGATCAAACATTTTTTTTTATTAAAACAAAATAATTACAAAAAGAGTTGACAAATAAACTTTATAGAGCAAAATTAAAACTCCTCGCTATTATCACTGGCACTGGCTAACAGCGACGACAGTGAAGTGCCGTTATGCGAAGTCTCTGGCAACACCAATATCGCACCGTTGTTGTCGGAATTCGCAATATTTAGCAACATATTCGGCGACAATAAGCTACTGTTCGTTGGAAGCGGGCTGGGCGCCATCATGGATGTGTTCGAGCCGGGACTAATCTCCGGATTCTGCAGAAACTGCCCGGCGTCCATCGAATGCTTGGAGCTCGATGTGCTCAGCGGCTGCGACTCCATCAGCTGCATGGTGTCGGACGGCGTGCTCGGCGCTGAATCAATCGGCGGCGTCATCGACGGACTGTGAAAGTCGAACATGTCGAACGAGGCGCTCTTCCGATCCGTGCGCGCCTGATCCATGTAGCTGCGAATCTTGTTGACGAGAAAGCCGGGCGCCTCGAAGCCGACCAGCTCATGCAGCTGCTGATTCGAATGGCTCCTGTAGTCGTCCAGCTGGGCCAACTCTTTGATATCGTCGAGGATCATTATGTACGCCTTGCCGCCGCTCGGCGGCATGAGGTTCCGCGATGTGAGCCAATCTTTATCTTCCTGATCGCCGGAGTAGCGTGGAAGTTCTGGATGCCGGACGTAGAGGCGGCCGCGCGTTTGACCGTAGCCGAGGGCTTTGTTTGCGCGCGAGCCCATGATGAACAACGTGTTGGGCGTGATGCGTTCGGAGCACCATTTGCTACCTTCGCGCTTGATGTGTTTTAGGACGTGATGCTCGGAGAGGTAAGTGTTACGAAATTTTTGGCGTTTGTAATTGGCGCCGGTTTCGGAATCAGTGTCTGATTCCTTTCTTTTTCGTGAATTCTACAAACAAATCTTATTAAAATCAACTACATTACACAGCCATTGATGATGGTCATGGCAGGTGAACAAGTTACCTTTGGCAAACCCAATCGATTCTCAAATGAAAGTTCAGTATCACTTCCTTCAAAAGGAGAACTATCTCTGCTGATTGAATATGATCTATACATTGCTTTGGCATCTTCAAGCATTTGTCTACACACTACTTTGATGTGATCTTCAGATACACTATCTTTGCCCAAATTGGCACGAATATTTTTGACTGCAGGTTGAAAAAATTTCTGTAACAATTGAATAAGGTAGTTAAGCTATGTAAATACTTTAAGTGACACTTAAATACTAAAATAACTGGAAAAGTGGAAGTAATACTTACATCTAAATACTTTCTTATAATATTATCAATATCTTTGTTTATGGCACTTTGTAGGTTTCTCCGTAAGATGTCCAAGCTCTTAGTGGGTCCAGCAATACTATCATTCTTCAAGTAGCTCTTTAGATCATTGCGCAGGCCGTTCTTTGTCCCAACTTGTGAAGTAGCCAGATTCATAAGGTTTGCTTGGCGCATATTGAATGTATTTTTCTACAATACAACAAAGCAGCAAAATATTGAAACTTTTCTTGGGTTAGCACTTAGGAATCAGATGTAATAAGTTGCACACTTACCCAGCCAACCATGTTTTGTTGTTCGTTGCTTTGCTCAGGAGCTAAAGGTGGTATCATTTTTTAATCGTCTTTAGTTAGCAATTATTTATAGTTCTTTGTGATTATAACCTATATGTGAAAAAGTATCGATTATATCCGCGAGAAGTCTGCGAGCGAGTACGACGTAATGAGGATATTACGAAGTAATTTTGCAGTTACAAATTGCACACAATTACCATGTTGACGTGGTAATTATTATTTGTTATATCATTGTTCATATTTTTGTTAAAGCAAGAATATAGACAATGAAACATATCGAGTGTACTTGTTAGATAAACACATTAATAGTGTCGCGTCATCTGTGAACAGAGACGATAGCAGAATATTTTATTTACTTGTGAAGCATGTAGATGTCGCTATATACTTCGTTTGTTTGAAAATGTTTGATTCTTTTTTCTGTATGATTCTGTTGTTCTTTCTGTACTGTACAAACCTATAAACCAATTTGATTTACTCTAAAAATTGGCTCAAAATTTTAGTTTGTCTTCCATTTACCTTTGTGGTGCTTTTACAACTACTTATACAAAAAAAATCAATGTTGAGCATGGATTCAGAAGATGATAGAATAGATAAAACATAGTGAACATTTCTAAAAGCTTTTGCATGCAGTTTATGGATTAAAACAAAATATATAGTAGTCGAGGCGGCGAATGGAGGTGCAGAGGCGCTGAATCTAGTCAGAACTTTTTCAGTATAATTTCATAATTTGATATATGAATGTGTTATGTGAGAGAACACTAATCTTTTATTAAATCTATTTTGCAGCCCAAATTCAGTATAAAGCCATACATTTACACAGCATGCAGAAATAATGTTTTAATTACTAATCAAAAATGTTTATTGTAAACACATATTTAAAATAAATGTAGTGTAATAGGTCACAATACAATGGCAAAGATAACACTTGCAAAAGTACTTGCTTGAACTTTAAAACTAATTTTAATTTGTTGTTATTTAAATGTACAATTCGCTGGTTATTGTTATTCTAATGAGAGAGTTCATGAGTTGGAGCATCGTTGCATCGTGATGCTATTATGTTTAGAATGGTCTAGCCTCTAGCCAATAAACAATAGTTGGTGCCTTAGTGGGCAAAACAAGACCTTTCTGTAAGACGCGACTAGACGACTTGTGTAACAAAAGTTAAGCCCTGGGAACTTGCGGCGCGCGGTGTTTCTCTAGCGTTCGGCTTTCAGTCGCGGCGGGGACGCGGCGCGAATTCGACCGCCCTCGCTTTATCCACTCCGGTGTGCACTACGCACCATGCCGCCTCCAGTCTTCCACGCTTTCCATTCCTGCAGCACCGCGTCCCTTTCGGTTTCCCGCCAGCGAGCGTGCGTTTATTATTAGTTCGCGTACGCCGCGAAACGCATCGCGTCGCAACACCAACGTGCGCTCGTTAAACCTAATAGTTAACACATACATTGGCTAAATAAATTATAACAAGAGTTGA
>JARJDQ010026443.1:0-23419 GCA_030264215.1 Geostiba sp. GC000077
CAACATTTTGCACTAAATAACCCCAAAACACACGGCAATTGTGAAACACTTACTGATAGCTTGAATGGGTTTGAACAATGGCAATAATGGACGCGCGATGCTATTAATTGTACTGTATTTGTTCTTCATGGTTTTCTGCACAGATTTTCTGTTAATATTTCAACAAATCTCGCTTTTTAACTGCGCGCAACGCTCAACGACCGGCGTCGCAGCGAGCAGCGAGGCCACTCGATGGAGTGAACGCATAGATAAATGAACTTGGAGTGAACGTAGTGAAGCGCGGTGATGAGCGACGAGGAGAGGAGTCCAACGGAAACGAGCGCACGCGGCGCGGCGATGCCAGCACGATGCCAGCGTCGGGCAACGCTGTCTTCTTGCATATCACCAGCTTTAAAGTTTACAAGGAAAGAAAGGAATCAAACTTAAATAATCGCAAAAGAGCCAATGTTGTCATAAAGAAGTAAAAATAAGCCTAAACTTAAGAGAGCACCAATTGATTGGAGTAGAAATAAGTCACAAAATATTCAATTCATGGCTTTTTCTGAATTGCGCGCCTGGAAAGATAATTTAGATTTTGCAAACATTATTGAAAACAGGAGCTCTTACCATAATTAATAAAAAAAAAACTTAAAATCATCTTAGGCACAAATATTTCGTAAATTATGTTTGTGAGGTTTGAAGCTATAGTGAATTCGCTGGAACCTTACCGATTTTTGACGTTTCTAACTGGAGATGGGTGGGGGACTCCAGCGGCGCAATGGTGTTAAGTGAAGGAGAGAGGGGATATGATCTCCCTCACCCACGTGCAGTTCGAAACGTCAAAAATCGGTAAGGTTCCAGCGAATTCACTATATATTAATGTGCATGCATTTTAGTTCGCCACATCACCGCTAGATGGAGCTTACACTTTTAAACTTTAATGTTTACAAGGAAAGAAAGGATTCAAACTTAAGTAATTGCAAAGAAGCCAACGTTGTCCTAAAGAAATAAAAAATAAGCCTAAAGTTAACAAACCACCAATTGATTAGAGTAGAAATAAGTCGGAAAATATTCAATTCATTGCTTTTTCTGAATTACGCGCCTCGAAAGAGAGCAAAAGTAATTAAGTAATATAGATTTTGAAACATTATTGAACACAAGATCTCTTACCATAATTAATTGCTAAAAACTTAAAATCCCCTTAGGCACAAATAGTATTTCGTAAACAAACGAAACAATCGTTGTGTTAAAACAATTGTTGTGTTAATTTTGATGTATTTTAGTTCACCACATCGCCGCTAGATGGACAAGAGCTGACAATTTTAAAAGTTTAGAACATTTAAAGAAAGAAAAGAATAAAACAAATAATTAGTTTAAAATTGTAGCCCGACGGAAATTCTGCAAAAAACCCACTTGTTTGTTGCACATACCATATAAACTACGTCAGAGAGTTAGAAATCACCAGAGACTAGAAGTACTTGTAACCTAGCATAATACACGATCCGCACCGAACACGGCACTGATAAGTAAATTCTTCAAAAATCAAACATAACACATCGAATTCCAAATAAATTGTGAATGAAATTCAAAGGAGTATGACTAACGAAACATTGCTGTAATTTTCATGGCATTGCTAATTCACCTTGCGATAAACGTAGATATAGAAATAAAGCTGCGCAATTTGTTAGAAGTCGCAAAAGTGCAATCATCATTCAAAATTCGTTAAAACAAAATGCATAATATCGTGTTGTTGTTGGTTTTAAGCGTACTCACAACCTGTAAGAAATACTTTTATTTATTAGGATTAAGCACTGTGAAATGTACGTTTGTTTGTTTGTTTTTTAGGTGTGTACTGTTGCAACGAAACCAATTATGAAGTGAATTACTTCTGCTTAAACTGTCGCCGAACATGTCAAAGCGAGCCGAAGAAGGATGATGATGCGCCTATCATGGGATGCGGCTGCAAGGATGGCTTTATCATGGACGAGAGGACGAACGAATGTTTAGCGCTGAATTTAGCACCTGCGGAATGCAATGTTACTGCGATTGATTATAATTATGGCTTTATCTATTTTGAATATAATGTCACCGAGCCAACAACCGAGGGGCCATTATCGACAGCTACACCAGCAAGTACTTTTGAAGCTACAACTGAGGCCACTGGAGGCACTGTCGAGGCTCAGAGCACAGATAAAATAACTGAAATTGTAACGTCAGTAACATCAGTAACTGATAATAACACTGAAATTGATGTAACTACTGAAGTAGCTACTATTCTTACTGAAGTAACTACTATTCTGGAAGTGGGTGAAGAAATTACTGAAGGGGACAATGAAGAGGACTCACCAACCACTGAATTTCATGACTTTCAAAGCACAGTCTCAACATTCAAGCCTGAAGAACTGAATTCTACTGAAGACTCGGGAGTTATCTGGAAAACTGATAAAACAACTACGGAAACAATTGAAACAACCACATATGAAAATGCTGAAGATGATGATGAAGGCACAGAAGATGATACTGAGGATGAAGACGAGGAAGCCGATGAGGAAGATGAGGAAGAATCAACCGATGAAAACGACGAAACAACGATCACAACGCAGAGTGCTAGCAAAAATACAGAAACCTCGGAAACTACCATCGCTGGCGTGACTACAAACAAATCGATTACTGAAACTCAAGCAACTGAGGGTAACGTAACCGTAACAACTAAAACAACTAAATCAAGTAAAGTTAGTAATTAAACGGGAGTAAATGTAAAGAAGTAAAGATTAATGTTATAATTTGTAGAAAATATTCATATGTATTCGATGTAACATGTACTGTACACTGTATCTGTACTATAAAGATTCCAGTTCCAATTTCCAATATTCATTAAAAATAGGTACGTGGCTCGAGTGAACCAGAACAGTGAACACATGACTCAACTGTCAGTGTCAGTTGCACACTTTTCGTCTCCTAACCTCTAAGTAAGTTGCATTTTGCATTGGAATCCAAATCATCCAAATTAATAAACAGTTTCAATGACTTTGATTATTTAGAATAGAAATTGTTTTACACCGGCATATTCCACACATTAAATTCTTCGTAAAACCTACAATTATATACCTTTGCAACCGAATACTTTAGCATTAAAGACGGAAAGTGTTTGCTCGACTTGCAACGCTTGACTTTGCTTGGAAGTTCAAAGTCCTGTGTTATCTTTTTTTTTTCTTTTTTTTTTTTTGGTTTCAAAGTGTTGCTTAAGTATCTTTATTAGATAGAATGTTTGTGAATGAGAAGCTAACAGTGTTATATGGTTCACAAACGGGTAACTCGCAAGATCTGGCTGAGCGGATATGGCGAGAGGCAAAGCGCTATCATTTCGCTTGCGGCGTGAGCTCGATGGACGAGTACAACGTCGTTGAGCTCGTCCACGAGCGGTGCGTGATATTCGTGTGTTCTACCACCGGACAGGGCGAGGAACCCGACAACATGAAGCACTTCTGGCGATTCCTGCTGCGCAAAAGTCTTCCGGGGAATTCCCTAGTCAATGTAAAGTATGACTAATATTTCACTGCTTATTTCGTTCTGAAGGCACAATTGAATTTGTTTTTTAGAATTGCAGTGTTGGGCCTGGGTGATTCAAGCTATGTCAAGTTTAATTTCGTCGCAAAACGTCTGCAAAAACGATTGCTACAGCTGGGAGGGAAGTCACTGCTTCCAGTTGGCTTGGGCGATGACCAACATGAATTGGGGTATGATGCTGTTGCAGATCCATGGATAGATGATCTGTGGAGAGTGTTGATGGAGGAATTTCCACTGCCCACTGGTGTGGAGATATTGCCAAAGAACCAAAAGATTGTCCCTAGGTAAACCAGTTAGAGATTGTTTATGCAGAGATGTTTAAGGACATTTATTGTTGATTTTAAACAGGTTTAATGTTACCTCATCATTGCTACAGCCACCAAAAGTTCCATCAAGTTCACAACAATCAATTTACTACTCAACCAGAGCTGCAAATGAGTTTGATGTGGCTGTCAAGGAAAATATTCGGATGACAAATGAAGATCATTTTCAGGTACTATACGCAATGTGTAAACTTGGTTGCCTACGTTAGCACTGCCATTTTAGCGATTCTTACTTATTTGTGTTTTGTTTTTGTGCTTCAAGGACGTGCGCTTGATTAAATTCGCCTGCCCAGGCGAAACTTACACACCAGGCGATGTCCTAGTCCTTCGTCCTCGCAACTTACCAGCCCAGGTCGCTGAATTCCAGCGCATCCTGCGCGAAAACAACGTCGACATTGCTCCCAACACGTTGTTCAAAATCTCGCAAACTTCGTCTGAAATTCCCCTCCCAGCGCATTTGCAGTACGAAGTGACTTTTCAGCAGCTCTGCGAGGAATATTTCGACCTCACTGCGATCCCGCGTAGGCATACCTTTAGCATAATTGGCCAACTGACTGATAGCGAGCTGGAGCGCGAGAAGTGCGAGGAGTTGACCACCGCGGAAGGACAGAACGACCTCTACAACTATTGCAATCGTCCGCGGCGGAATATTACAGAAGTGTTGGAGGATTTTCGCCACGCGACGAAGAACCTCACCAAGGAGATGCTCTTCGAGGTGCTGCCGGCAATCAAGCCGCGCGACTTTTCCATCGCCTCCAGCTGCAGGTATCATTCGGATGAGGTGCATATTCTCGTCGCTGTGGTGCGATACAAGACGAAGTTGGTGAAAGAACGCCTGGGATTGGCTAGCAATTATTTGGCGGATCTACGCGCAGGCGCAACGCTAAGCGCGTGGGTGAAGAAGGGGAGTTTTAAATTTCCTACTGATGTAAGCACTAAGCACTTTTGACAGCAAGTCAGAAACAAACCAAAACATTTGACTTTCGAAATTCTTTCTTAAACACGATGTAAACAGGAAAATGTGATATTAATATGTCTTATCAGGATACGCCGGTGATAATGGTAGGACCAGGCACAGGTGTAGCGCCCTTCAAGAATTTCATCTTCGAGCGCGTGAAGAACTCCACAGCGCGGCCAAACAATTGCGTGTTATTCTTCGGCTGTCGCAACAGAGCGAAAGATTTCGTTTGCAGCGATGAGGAGGCGCTGCATAGAAATGGAAAGATAACACTCTACAATGCATTCAGTCGTGATCAGGAATATAAAGTGTAAGTTTTACTGGTTTACTGCGTCTTTGCTTTATATATGTTAGGGTCGTAGTGCGTAATCTGTAAATGTGCACATTTACCGCACACCTGCGTTTAAAAGTGGTAAAAGTGCATTGAATGTAAAATAAAGTGCTCGGAATCCTATCAACAGCTGTAGTTCCACGGTTTCTTCCTGGTGCGGGGGCCAGCTGGAAATCTCCCGCGTGGAACAAGGGCGGTTCATAGAATTCCCAGCACTTAAATGTTTGTTCAATGCACTTTAACCGCGTGTGTGCCACATTTACAGATTATGCTCTATAACCGTAACATTGATACTTGTTTTCTTTTAACACGCATGTTTTTTGTAGTTATGTGCAGCATAAAATCATAGAAAACGCTGCATTCCTCTGGCAGCTGTTATCAGAAGCCAACGCCTATGTCCTAGTGGCAGGAAATTCTAAAAATATGCCGCGCGACGTGCGCGAGGCTTTTGTTAAAGTCGCGATGAGCGCTGGTTGCCTATCGGCGGAGGACGCCGAGCGGTTTGTCGAGCAACTGGAGAAGATAAATCGGTATCAAACCGAAACGTGGTCGTAATACTCGTGGTTAACATTCACCAATCACCATACAGTACAGTTACAGTGTAAATAAATAAGTAGGTAAATTTTATCATCAACATTTTATACATAAACAAACATAAGCTGGATTGAGGAATGAGAATTACTTGCAGAATTCGTGCAAAAAGCGTGGAGAAACGTGGGAAAGTAAAATATTAGCTGAAGCTGAAATCCTGAATGAATGCCTTGAGACTTGGGGAAAATATTTCTTTTGCAAGAGTGTGTGAGAGTGCGAGAAAGTGCAGAGAATCGCGAAGCCGGGAAATCTATAAATTTACACGCCCTGTGTCCTGTGTGCAGTGCACCGCTTTCCCTGGATTTTCTCCCTATTTTTTTTCTTGCGCTCCTGAGTCAACGGGATGCACATCGCACTCATTCAGGTTTATCGACTTCTCGCATCTCTGCGTGTCTGCGTTTCTTGAACCGCAGGCCTCGCAACGCAGGTGTGTTGCTGTTAGTTAGCACGCTACCACGCTACTCCGAACCTCCGAAGGGAGATGGCTGCGTTGATATACAGGGTGTACACAGTACACACTGGTGTGTGTGTATTCCTGTGGGAACGCAGCGTCGGCGTCGCAACACCCCACATGCGTTGGGAACTTGGGACGACTCGCCTGGCGCCTGCGCACTTACCAGAGTTACCACAGATCCGCTGCGCGGGGTGTGGTAACGATTTCAAGCTAATGCCCGATGCGGGTATCGCGCATCGCGTCCGAAAGCGAAAATCGCCGAAGCGCAGTCTTTTGCTGCCGGCGTCGTGCAACGCAACGCAACTCGTGTCGGCAACGACTCGTCAGTCGGCGTGGCGTGTAGGCGGTGGATTGCATTTTCCTTTGCGCTGTGTTTGTAGCAGGCATAGCGCAAACAGGGAAAAAAACAAAAACAACGCACGGCGCAACGGAACGCTTTCGAAGGTCGCACTAGTGCCGCGAGTTTTGTTGGTTTTGTTGATTTACGCTCGCGACCGGGCCCCCAACCACGTGCATGGGCATTGCGTCGACAAATTTCGTCTTTCGACTGGACCTGGATTCCTTCACACTTCACAGCTCAGTGGGTAGTAACACGCAGATTGTGCAACGATTAAGGTACGAATTCTGTAACATCAAACAAGATAACAGACGTAACAATGTGTTCTAATCCTTAAAAGTTTCGATGGCATTTTTAAATCAAAACCAACCACACATTAATTTGAAATGTCTACTTGAGGTTCATAGTTTACTAGTGCATGCAGTATGCATACGAATGTTAGTTAATTCGTCGGATAAGTTATCAGTTATCACTTTCCATCCTGCTTGCCGGCTGAAATGGAGAAACATATGTTGTACACTTGGTTGTTCTGGTGGCACTGGCGTAAATCGATACGTAAAAATAATTCATGTGGTGCTCCTTCTTGCGGTTCCTGTGATGTGCTGTGATTCACGCTTTTCACCATTCTCCACTTTCCACGAAAAGTGCCCAGTCATAACTCGGACGTCGGACAAGAGACAAAATTCAAGAAACTAAGAATGTGTACCATTTGTACGGAATAAATCAATACATCACTCAATATTCAATATACGCTTGTGATGTTTGGTATTGCAGTACTTTGGTGAGATTATACTCGTGGGAGGACTGGGAGGGCAATTGTAAATATTATCGTTAAAACTCGAAACGTCGAAACTCGAAGCATCGCTAACGATGTTTACTGTTTACTTGAAACGATGAAAACTCACAGAGCGCATGGATTTGCAAAGATGTCGTTGTTGTAAAATATAATTATGTATGTACCCGTTGTTACCTCAAACCTCAATACAATCGTTGCTGGCATAAAATGTAATAATAGTAATTGACGTAGGTGTGCAGTGTAAAAACCAGTAAAAACATGTCTAAAGTTGAATGTTAAATTTTAAGTTTTTAGCTTTAGCAGGCTTTAGTTTAGCACGTGCATGTTAGGTTATATTCTTGTTGGTTGTTGCGGTTTGTATAATATGTAGATATGCCGGCTCCCGCCTGAAATGAGTCTTGAGTTACTGACATTACTGAGTTTAATGACATTTTCGTGCGCTAGGCTAATTTTAAACGAATTAACGCCGCGTAACTTACGAAGATGGCTACCACTTCCAAGCAGCCAAACCAAACCGGATCGAAAATAACTGCGACTGACTGGTGGCTGGACTGTGATGACAGGTTGATGAGATGCTGATCTTAAACCACTTAAACTACATAGATCAAAAATAGAAATTTTGACGCTTGACAGAAAATAACAAAGATCCGGAAGCATTTGTTTTTTAGTGTTATGTTTGCTCCAGACGAGATAACTCGCACTACGTCTTCAAATAGTATGCTGTGTAACAGTGTAACATTCAGTCTATAGTTACACCCAAGTGAACATGATGCATATGTTGAGATGTTCTTGCAATTGAACATAAGAACATTTTAGTTTTATCAATTTATGCTGCATTTTAAGGCTGCAAACAAACGCATCAAAAAAATATGCGCAGTGAGGTTAGGAAACTTACGATGCGCGTTGATGCTGTCGCACTGCGTCTTAAAGCCCAGAATCCCAGCACCCACCTAAATCTAAAATTTAAATTGCGCGTCGCAGTGCATTCTCTTGGTTGCGCAGACTGCCAGGTTGCAGGTCTGCAGCTTTCATTGGATAGGATAGGATCACAACGCCTACTCACGCACACACATAGTTCAACAAGTCGAATCTTCGAAAGTTCGAATCAGTCGAATTGTCGAATCAAAACGTCCAGCTGGTCCAAGGGCCCTTGTCGCTTGAACTTGAGTGAGCGAGTATTAAAGCATTGAAGGCATTAAAGTCTTCACATACGTTACGTTGCTACTGTTTGTCTACTCGAAAAAGAGTCACTACATCACTAGAAACTAGGGAATTTGCGCGGACAGGACTGTCTGCCTGTTATCAATTTTTCAGCTGCTACGCCACTGGCCTGTCATAGCTTTAGGTTCAAGCCGGCAACTTAAAAATAAAAGAAAACAAAATTTCCCTATGTGTTTAGTGACTCTTTTTCGAGTAGACAAACTGTACGTTTCATACTCAGCACACGCAGTGAATAGATTATTTCAGATATTCAATTGAATGCCACGCGGCTCCACTTCAATTTCCATTCCGATGTCGTAATTGGAATTAATAAAGAGAGCTTCTTGAAAGTTGAAAACTGACGTCTCTTGAGAGTTGCTACTTGCATCGCTTGATGTCAAGCGTCGTGTCGTGATGTCACCTAACGTCCTAACCTAAAAACAAATATATCACTGTCGCTACTTGCTTCAAGCGTCAAGAGCATCAAGTGATACAGACCTACACCTTACCAGCAGTAATGAAATGCTTACAGCTTACGTTACTATACGCTCACGCCCTTTATACCGTTGGCTCTTTCCTTCCGGTGTTCAACAGCGCAACAGGTGAGCGCGTTCGCCGAGTGCGCTGAACTTTATTCATCAGCCTCATCGCGCTCATCACTTTCCGGCGCAAGGCGGCAACCCATCGTACACTTCAGCGTCCTGCCGAAACTTGATCAAACCTTTATCGTTTGTAACATGCTGTTATCGCAGTGAATGAAATCGACGAAACAGTGGAAACATGGTGGAAACAGAATATGACGTCAAAGTCATATTTGCACACATCGGTTTCCTGTCTCTGTGCGTCATTGAAATTCCACGCTCGCATCTAAAATAAAAAGTCACAATGAAGCGCAGAGCACAGCAGTTATTCGGTTATTAATAGCGCAAATACGGAAGCTATATAGTGAAACTTGAAATTGAAAATATATCAAAACAAAACCATACAATAAACTCAATAATAGGTATATTCACACTATAACTGTATAGTACACAAGTACACACAGTATTGATCGTTATCGTCAAGTTTTACCTTTATTGTATTGTTTTTAATCACACAATTCGGATATATTTTATCAGGAGGACTGGAAAATATCATTTTTTGATCTGTGCTGCTCTCGTTACCTCATTTTGAGTCGGGCTGATTGAAGACCTACGCGCATTAACCATTTCTACTAAAACTAATGAGTAAGTACGAAGTTATCGTTACATTTCTTTGATCTATGCGACTATTCGAATACATATTTAAATCATAACTGGGACACGCTGATAGCATCGTGACCACATGCGAGGTACAAATATTTGCGCATATAATATCACTACTTCCTGCCGTAACGCTTTTCAACGAACTTTAACGACATTTTACTATTCTAATACAACTTACATCTTGTTTATCGTGATTTTTGAAACAAACTTTTGATGTAGTCTTGATGTTATTTGCAGTTTCAGTAGTATCAGGTATAAGAGCTTATTCTGTAAATAATTGAATGTTGCAATGCAACAAATTAAAACAATTATTTGGTCCGGGGTTCAAGTTCAATGCGCTAATCCAATTTGATATCAATGACGGGCACGGACAATGTGTTATTACTGTTGTTTAATAGCCACTTAATTCATTGCGAGTGATTTCGAGTTTTACGCGTCGTTGAAATTGCCACAATGCCATTCATATGCCACACAAAGTACTTGATTATTGTACCATTAATTTCCTTTCATTTGTGCTGCGCATGTCCATGTTTGAAGGTATCTAATAAGTACGCTTTGATTTCTTTGTTCGCTCCGTGTTCATTTGTTTGATCATTGTTTGCGTATCGTGTTCGGTTTCACTTGTTGATTTCGTTCGTAATTCGTGTTTTATCGTTTTATGTTCGTGTTTGGAGTGCCAGTTCGGTAACACACCGAACTGAACCCAATTTATATACAAAGCCCTACAATGCCTACAAGTGACCACAGCTTTTAATAATCCTCTAATCTATACATTAAATACATTATATTTACATGTGTTTAGGTTCTGGAAGAATTTTCTTGCCAAATCTAATTTGGTGGTTAGTATAGGCAACTTAAATTGCATGGAAGTTGGAAGAAAAACTAATATCAACAGCTTTTGTTTTATTCCGTTTTTTTTGTGCAGTGTGAGTTGCAGTTGCGCCATTTTGCATAATTTATTAGCTTACGAGTGTACTTACGCAATGCAGCATAGCATGCTTATTTTAAACATTGGAATTGTGTACGGTCTAACGGTGGCCTACATTTTATGTGCGGTCGCCGGTCGCCCGGCTAGCCTGGAACTTGAAAGGGACTACGAACAAAAAGAATGCGGAAAAGCGGAGGAGGCGGAGGAAACCTAACCCACAACGTGGAGTTTCATTCAAAGCCGTGCATCGTGCATTAAAAATAAGTACCAACGCAAGGCAAGAGAATGATAGAAGATGGCAACATGAAAGCTATTGCAGCTAAATGCAGCATCAAGGGGCGTAAAAGCACCAAATCGTAGCATTGTAGGAATAACGATCAAAGAAAGTCGAGAAAGTCAGAAGGGCATAAAAGACTAGGGACGAGACGAACTTAAGAATAGCCTTTGGGGAGTTGTGGATGTGGGATGTGGACATAAAGCCACATAAAGTATTCTTTTATTACTTTCGGCTGTATTTTTTATAGATGTTTTTCTTGATCTTGAGATCATGGCGTTGGAATTGATTCTAACGTTCTAATTTATTGTTTTTTGTATTTTTAATTAAAAACACTAACGAGATAGGGTTTAGAACGAGAAATCCTTGAACGTGACCTCTAACGGCATGCAACGGCTCTGTCAGTTGTCAACTGTCATCTGTCAACTCCAACTTCGTCTTTAGTCAGCTGTGCCTGTGCCGCCTATACGGTATGAGGTTAATTCAAGATGTTTTCCGTGTCTAGCTTATTTCAGCTTTGTACCACAATCAATCTATGCCAAACCTGCACGATACCATCAGAAAGAGCATCCTTTATCTTGCGTTGTTAAATGTACCGAGATTTTGTTGCCAAAGTATGAAAAATTGCAAAAATATGACTGTACTATTCCTACCGCTGGTATGTGATGTTGAATTTTTGTTATAAATAAATAATCTATAGTCATAATCATAACTTAATCAATTTCTCTCTGTGTAACACTGTAATACACAGGGTGTACCCGAAATCCGTGACAATCTACACTTGGTGCGATTGAGCGAATCTTTGGTTTATTCTGAGTACGCAGCCGAAAAAAAGATTTTAGGCTATAACCGTTTTCGAGTTATTTAATTTAAAAAAAAACTAAATTTCGGCTATACTCCTAACTGTTTTTTTTGTCTTGATTTTAGCACACGAGTAATGCAGTTGTGATATTGTCTCCTGCACCCGGTCGGCGACGACAAGACATTCAACTACTAGAGTATCTCTGCATTCTGCTGCAAAAATGCAAAATATGAGGCAGGAGCTGCTCAACAATGGGCACGGGCATGCCGCTCAAATAATACGATCGAAGAATGGTGAGTACCCACTCGGCATGACATGTGGAATAGTGAAAATGTGAAATATATTGAAATCACATGAATAATTGAGTGAGGCAACGAAAGGAATGGGGACATCGGGACATGCGATGCAAAATGCAAATATACAACGCATTGTCGGGCACTTCGGAGTGAAAATCTAGCTCTAGCGCAATGTATTGGCAGAATGGCAGGAGGCTCGGCATCGCTCTGGCATCGAGAGCAGCGTCCCAATTGAGTGTCACCCACATTTAACCCCGTTTCGAAGCGGGCATCCCTTCGCTCGGATAAAATTAAATCATGGCGCTGGCGAAGCGCGACCGACCTCTTTGCTGCGCCTGCCGGCAGGCGGTGTTTGGTGCATGCAAGCGCGAACGATGCGAAAATTGCGAATCGATAAATTTACGCGCGACGATTTTCCAACTTGCCTGTTGCACTTGCCACTCGGGGTGCTTATTTAACTGGAACGACTCGCCAACTCGTCAGTCTATGATTACTTTTCCATTGTGACGCACTGACGATTCACGTGTAAACAAACGTTTGTTTTTGCGCTTGTTTTAAGTACATACATACCGCAGATGTCGCCACTATCGCAATCAGCTCCATCCTCAACAAATGTTGTTTTTGCATTTGTTTATAATTCCCACAGATGTCGCCGCAATCGCCAGTCAGTCCACTCAATTCAATTGTTTGCATTAACAAATATTAAGTTACTTGATTGTTGAATGTTGAGTATTGAGTTAAGTTAAGTTAATAAACCTTTTGTCTGGGTCTCGATGCCTCGAAGATTGAGTTTCATTGACTGTGAAGCGATTGTGATGAAAAGGCAGCCGATAAACAAAATCGTTGTGGCCGGCGCGACTTTCAATTATTGCAAATTAAATTCTTAGATAACGGCCGCGAGGTTAAGCTTGGGACACACTGGGGTCAGCGTTTTTTTTTTGCATGCGCTCGTATAAACCCGATATCCGCTGGGTTGCGCCATTGCGACACAATCGGCCGACGGGGCCACCATTAAGATACGCAATTCCCTTTGCGTGCTCAGTTCGCGTTCCGGTTTCTTTTGCGAACAGCCACACAAAGCAGAAAGCACAGCCTCGCTGCCCCGCTAGCCGAAATCCAGTTTTCTAACCGTCGCGCGGGCTTTTTGGCCGTTTTTCTCTGGCGCAGACACGGACGAGCGAACGCTGCTCCAGCAGCAGCAACCCGTACGCTTCGAGCAGTCATGGGAGGAGAATAACCTACCTGAGGATCAGCTCAACTTCAAGAACCTCAACATGGACGACGCCGCGCTCCAGATGTACATGCCCAAGGATAAGTACGCCCTGGTGTACATCACCTTCCTCATACACGGCATCGGTGTGCTCATGCCGTGGAATATGTTCATCACTGCCATTAGTGTAAGTTTTCAAACAAACATAAAACCTAGAAAAAGCAAAAGCCAGAAAACAAAAAGTTGTTTATATTGCGCTTGTTTTAGTACTTTACCGACTATAAACTATCGAAGAATTACATCGGCGACATCGAGTTCGCCTACGCGGCGATCTTCCTGCAATATCTCACCTTTGCCGCGCAAGTGCCCAACGTGATCTTCAACTGGATGAACATCTTCGTGCAGATGGGTGGTAACCTCACCACGCGCATCGTTTGGAGCATCAGCATCGAGGTGGTGATCTTCATCCTCACCATTGCGCTCGCCATGAGCGACAGCCGTCTGTGGCCCGGCGTCTTCTTCTGGATCACCATGGTTTCGGTGATCATACTCAACAGTACGTAGGCAACCCAACATACCAAGCTTGTACAAGTAGACAACCCCGGCGCGTATTCACCACATTTGTTGGTTATGTTCGCAGTGGCCAACGGCATTTATCAGAATACCATCTTCGGCATGGCGGCGAAATTGCCAATAAAGTACACCGGCGCCGTGGTGCTCGGCTCGAACATGAGCGGCACGTTCACCTCCGTCGTGCTGATCATTTCCGACACGTTCGCGTCCAACGTGCGCATGTCGGCCATCTATTACTTCATCACCGCGCTGTTTGTCCTGCTCGTGTGCTTCGACACGTACTTTGCGCTACCGCTGAACGTAAGTTAATTGCTCCGCTTGCGCGCGCCGGAAAAGGCAGGAAATGCCCTCACTCCCGGAAATTGGCTATTTTTACAGCGCTTCTATCGCCATCACGAGCTGAAGGAGCAGAAGGAGGCGCAGCTGCAGCTCTCGCAGAATAGTGGACGCACCACGCGCGTGCCATATTTCTACATCTTCAAGCAGTGCCTGCCGCAGCTGTGGAATATCTTCTTTGTATTCTTCTGCACGCTCTCGATTTTCCCATCAGTACATGCGAGTAAGTACATTTGGTTGCCGAACTAATTAAGTGCATTTTTTGCCTAGTAAACTTTGTTGTGTATTTTCATGTTGATGTAGCACTAACACTGAAAGCACTAAACGCTATAGCCACCATTTTGAATTCTTGAAAATGACGTATAAATTTGGTTGCCTAACTAATTTAGTGCATTTTGCATAGTAAACTTTGTTTTGTGTTTTCATGTTGGTAGCACTTGCACTGAAAGCACTAAACGCTATAACCACCATTTTGTATTCTTGAAAATTACGTATATTTGGCTACCAAACTAATCTACTGCATTTTTTGCCTAGTAAACTTTGTTGTATGTTTTCATGTTAGTAGCACTAGCACTGAAAGCACTAAACTTTATCTTTATAACCACCATTTTGTTTTCTTGAAAATTAAGTTTCTCCTTACTTTTAGATATCAAAATGAGCGATCCGGAGTTCTTCCTCACAACTAAATACTTTGTGAGCTTCGTGTGCTTCCTCACGTTCAACTTCTGCGCGATGATGGGCAGCTGCCTCGCTAGCTTCTACCAGTTCCCCGGGCCGCGCTTCCTGTGGATCCCCGTCGCACTGCGGGTACTTTTTATTCCGCTCTTCCTCTTCTGCAACTATCAGGTGGATAAGGAGATGCGCATGCTCCCAGTGCTCATCAACAATGACTGGGCGTACTGGGCGATCGCCATTGCGATGGGCTTCACCAGCGGGTACTTCAGCTCGTTGGGCATGATGTACGCACCAAAGTAAGTGCTCTTAAAGTTGCCGCATATCTGGTCGCCTACACGAAGCTTTTACAGGGTCGTCGAGGCGAAATATCAGGGCACCGCCGGGATGTTCGCTGCCGCAGCGCTGATCACTGGCATCTTCACCGGCATCTGCTCCGCCTTCATCTGGCCGTGGTTCGTCACGCACGTGGGCTACTAGCAAAAGTGTGCGGTGTACGCCGCGGAGAAGACTCTGCAAATTCGCTTATAACAAGCAGCGGTGCGGCGTACACTTCTTTAAGTTCAATATTTTTTTGTTTGAATTTTTATACTCGCGTTGTTTTTGCGTCTTGACGATATTGTACCTCGTTCTTCCACAAAATAACCAACAAAACAGAAACAATTGGCGTCGAAAAGACGTTTGAAATTATGCTCAAACAATCAACGCAATGCGCAGCAGGCGCACGCAAGGTTAGCAGTTGAGGCAAGTCGGAAGTGTTGTTGATTTACGATGAACACGATAAATGTTAAGTTTTACAATGTACAATGATTAGAGGCGGAAATGTGTGTGAGAGTGTGACTGACGCGTCGATATGAACTTTACTTTAGGCAACCCACTATCCTCATAATGCATACATTGGCAACATGGCAACCCACACGGACCGCAAGCACAGGGTGTTTTCTAATCTAGGTAGCGTAGAAATAAACATAACCCCACTTTGGATGCCAACGCTTACTAAAGTGAGGCAATGATGTACCACCTCAGATATCCATATTTTTTATATCCGTATGGCAAACAATGGGACTGAACATGATAGAAAAAAAAACCACAAGTGTAAGGCGAGACAATAATTGTCTGAGAAATTACAATAACGATCAACAATAATAATAACTTTAAACATTTTAACTCTTTTAAAACGAACTGCGCACCAAATTATATTGTACTCCGCACAAACGAAGATGCAGAACGCAGCAAAACACTAAAGCATCTAAATATGAAACACACACTGCCGTTACTTACGCGCTGTAAGTTTTGTAAAACGTTTTTTCGCCTAACCTCATTCACTCTCATCAGAAGTAGGCTAATCAAATCGAAATCATCAATCATATCATAAGCAAACAAATTATACGGTGAAAACTATTTATATACAAACATATATTGTATACATACTTAAAAACACGCTGAATTGTATCGCGAAGACGCACTGTATGTACATGATCAGTGCGAAACAGCGAGAATCACAAAGAAACCCGCCCGCAGGAAACGCAGAATTGTTAAGTTTAATAGTGTTATCACAGAGAGCTCTCTTTGTTTAAGATCTAAACTTTTATTATTAATTTTTAAACTCTTAAATCATTATGTCAAATAGTCATACTTAAAATGTACAATGTGTTTATGTTTGTCTCCAGTTTCAAGTTTCAACTTAACGCTAAGTTCTAATCAATACACGAAGCGATTGTAAAAATAAAAAGGCATGGAAGAAGAAGAAGAGGGAAAACTAAACGTTATCATCAAAAATATTCTGACTCTGAAAACTCGGTGGAAAAAAACGAAACTTACGAGCCTAGAATCACATGTTTGTACATTTGCGCACGGCGCCCATGCGCCTACATCACGTACACCTTTTCCACCTTCTTGTACGGATAGCTCTCTTTTGTCTTCGGGCAGATGACGAGCCCGTTGTTCTCGCGTGCCATTTGCTCCAACGCCTGCAATCCGACGCACGAAACGTAACATAGGCAACCAAATGTACATAAGTAAGTTACCTGCTCGCCGTAGACGTAGCCATTGGGCAGCATCATCGGCAGATTGTTCTCGTTGAGGGGCAGCCCGCTGATGAAGCAGTAGAGGCGCGATTGTGAGCAGTGCGCGTAGGGAAGGACTTCAGCGAGCTTGTTCAGGTAGCTCTGGCAGACAGGGCACTCGGGATTTCTGCTCTCGCAGTTCATCGTATAGCACTGAGTGAATAATCTGTTAAGGTTATATCACGTGAATATTGCACAAATGGAAACATAAGCGATTTGCCGAGATTCAAAAGGATATGGCGTCTTGAGCGCTGATAATCCCGCTTGCAGAGCGACTGTGAATACGGACTGGCACGCCAGTTGATACAGTCGGTAGTTTTCCTGTCTGAATTCTTCAATTAGCTCGTCCCAACGTTTGATGTCCAAAAGTTTTTTGTACTGTACGATTTCTAGTGAGAATGCGAGGAAGAAAAGCAGATTGTAGTCACTTCTGTTCTTCAGCGCAAGCGCAGTTGTGAACATTTTTGATATTTGACATTTGACAGATGTCTTACCAGTGCTGATTGGACTCTTTTGATCTTCTGCGCATGCGCAGTTGCAAATTTAAAATTTTAACATTTTTGACATGTCTTACCAGTGCTTGGACTCGTTTGATCTTCTACGCATGCGCAATTGCGAATTTAACATTTTTGACAGACTGGGTAAGACCAGTGGTGATTGGAAATGCTAATAAGGCCGCTGATTGTGGAGTTTTGATCTTCTGCGCATGCGCAGTTGCGAATTTAACATTTTTTACATTTTGGACAGACTGGGTAAGACCAGTGCTGATTGGAAATGCTAATATGGCCGCTGATTGTGGACTTTTAAACTTCTGCGCATGCGCAGTTGTGAATATTTTTGAGATTTGACAGATGATTGAACTCTTTTGATCTTCTGCGTATGCGCAGTTGCGAATTGAACATTTTTCACATCTTACCAGTGCTGATTGGAAATGCTAACAAGGCCATCACCATCCTGATGGTGTCCAGGTGCTCCTCCTCAAAAGCAGGAAAGTACTTCCTTGCATGTCTAATGGCATCCATTCGATTATCACTGCGGATATACTCTACAAACTCCTGCACCCTGAGATTGAACTCCATGTTGGACTTGAGCTTCCTCAGCTTGGACTTGTTCTCATGGCACCACTGCAAGCACTTGCCAGTGTTGTGATTGAGCAGGTTCTTCTCGATCTCTCTGGACGTGAGGAAGATCTCGATATTGGTGAGGTCTTTAATGTTGGATTTGTCCGCCAGCTTAAGCGCGGCGTTGTAGTAGCCATTGCGGAGAAAGTATTCGATGATCATGCGATCGAGCCGCTGGCGACGCCACTGATTGAGCGCCCCCTGGCTGACCGTGCCGCTGGAGGTAACGGTGGCGTGGCCCTTCAGGTGTTCGATGCGCTTCTTCACCACGCCGGTGGCCTGCAGCTCCTCGGCGATGCTCTCCTCCGCCTTGCGTTTGAGCACCTGCAGCTTCTCCACCATGCCGCCCAGCAGCTTGGTCAGATCGTTGGAGGGCATGTTGCCGCTGGCGATGCCCTTCTCGATGTCGGCCGCCGACGAGTGTACGTGCGCCACTTCGCGGTCGAGCGTCTTTTGCGCCGTGCGAAACTTTTTGTTCAGAATCTCATAAGGCACCTTTTGGAATGCCATGTAAATGCAAAAGTAGTGAATGCAATGAATAGATCTGAAGCTCCACGCTTACCTTCAAAGTTGGATGTTCCAAAGCCTTCACGTCTGCCATTTTGTCGCACTCCTGTTTCATTGAAGCCCTTCAGCTGAGTAACCACATGAAAACGTAAAACGTAAATAGACAACAGCTGATGTTGGACAGCTGTTTTGCGCACATGCGTCAAGCCAACGGTCAAACACAACACAACAAAAGAAGTGTGATATCTTCGTATTTCTTCGATTTTCTCCTTTCCAGAAACATTATTCATGGAAGAAATGCATGAAAAAGAACGTTAGATGTTTGTCAGGCATAAGGAGTACTTATTTCTTGTAAAACAGTGTTTAAAACCCGAAAAAACGTTACATTTATCATGCAAGTATTTTAAATTACACTCGTGTTATTTGGGTTGCCTATAGAAAGGCATTCTGCGACGATGCGCAGTCCTCGGCGCACGCTGCACGCTTCATCACTTCGATCACTAACTCCTGCACTGCGCAATTGTTTTTAACTTTTCGAACCAGCTGTGCTCATATATCTTGCTTTCAATAGCAAAATCCATTCAAGTTGCGAGATAACTCGAATGGAATAGTTTCGCCCACACTTTATTTGGCGTGAATATACGTCCGGAGCATTTTGGTGATGTCCGCACTTGCAGTTGCAGCACTTACTACACACTACAGAAACTAAAAAACAGTTGAATTTAATCCACCTACGATTTCGAATCGCAAAACGTGTCAATCGCAAAGACAGTGAGCGATTATCCAAAATAAAACGCTCATCGGCAAAAACGTTTCGCTAAAACATGTGCGAACGATGATATTCAGCGTTTTCAACCTTAACAACAACAAAATCTCTCAAAAAGCGTGAAATTAAGTGCGGATTGTACAACCTCACTTTTCATAGTCATGTTGCAGCAATCGCAGCGCAATTTATACTATTTTTACGTTACCTGCGTGATACTAGGGCTATTACCGCTTACCTGCGGCAGAACGGAATGGATCGACCCTCACAGCATGGATGAAGATCCAAGAATCAAGTGTAATTGTCCATCAACAAGTGTGGCAACTGCTGGACAACAATGTTCATCACTGATTACATCATATTACACCAGAACAATCAATCTCATTTTAAAATCATTGAGATACCACAAAGAAGTGTACTCTGGCCACTTTGAGATTGAACTGGTGGAGGAGGAATATGACTTTATGAATGATTTCTTGAAGAAGGCACTGTTTAATAGTCAGAGCCAGGGCCAGAAGGATCATCAAGACTGGGACAAAATGGATAGATTACTTACAAAAATGTTTGCCAATAAACAACATACTTATTTGTGGGAGATGATGAGTTGGAGGGATTATCTGTACACAAGAGCAATGTCCAGAGAGTTTGGTGTAGCTCTAGGATGCATTTTTCTTCTGTGGTTTATTTATAAGATAAAACACACAACATTTCATCTGCAGAGAATGGTGAAGTACTTTATGTTTATTTTATATATTGTTGATTATGCCTACACATGGATTTACATGCTAAAAGTAAGATTTGATGAAGTATCATTATTTATGTATTTGTTGCACTCATTGCTTTTTGTTACAAAGGAAAAAGAACTGGAACAACTGCTGAAGATGACCTACACTGTGCCACCAGAATGCAATGTGAAAAACATGGGCTACTATGATTACTTTAAATATTTACTTGGTAGTGATACAGTGAGCTCAGGATGTGCTGAGTATCACAAGATCAAAGATATTGATATCTTCTGGACAGTGTCACCATCACAAGTGATTGGCATGCAGATTGGCAACATGGTACTTGCACCAGCTGAGAAGATTGGCAACGCGTTTTCGATGCTGCTTGGAGGAGTTTTAAGTAAGTTTTTTTAGGTTAGGGTTAGGGTAGGATATTGACCATATTCCTAAACAGCGCCGCCGCGAACTAAACAGGTAAATGGATGCCCGAATGTTCTTTGGTGTATTATGGGTTGACGACTTTGAGGCGTTGAGAACAGCTCGGGTCGGCTCGCAATCAGTATGCGCATGCGCGCAGCTGAAGTAAACACACATAGATGGTATATACCAGTCATATACCATCTAGATTACATGGAGATATAACCATGTTATGTAACGGATATATCGCCGCGCTCTTAAATGACCACATATCAGGTATATGCTCAAAAATATATATCTGGTACCTAAAAATGTGCTTATATCTTATATCATGTACATAACCAAAGTTAATATGTTATATACCCACTATATTTTGAATTGTTTTATGAGAACTAATGAACATTTCAATTAATGCTTCGTTCGTTTAATTTGCCATCATATTGTAGAGTTGCTGTCGTCTTTAGATAATTTTAATTTTAAAATGTTACTACTCCGAATAATCAAACCTGTTGCTCGAGTATAAATGACGACATGTGATCCGTGCTAGTAATAGTAATAGTCAGTATATCTCCGAAAATGAGCTCTAAATTAAGTACAGAGTTAGAGTAGATTTAAATTAGAAGTAAAATTTAATACAAAGTAAGGTATGGCAGACGCGCCAGAAAAAAAGTCTCTTGATTGAACTCTGTCTCATGTCAAACTTCACGCTATGGTCAACTCATACTATATGATCTGCGTGAAAGCTTTTTGGAAATATTTTTCATGATTTTTTCCATATACCATACTTGTACCATTGCTTTATACCTGATATGTGTCATATTTACGTACTAGATATATTACACCTGATATGTACCATTTAAGGAAAAAAGTACAACTTTGATATATAGTTGGTACATTTCAGATACACCATTTTGTTTACTGGGAAGATGTAATGTAAAAGGAACAGATATCCTCTAAAGCCGGTCAAAACTTTGAAATGATCAGATTAGTACATTTTATTATACATAACTATACTTTAATTGAGATGAGGCAAGAGAATTCACGGAATGCAATCTGTTATCTCCTTTTATATGTACCAACTGATCGCTTTCTTAGTGTTCGGATGCGCCGCCCTTTCGTTGCTCAAAAGATCAAATTGCATTGATTAAAGCCAATTGAGTTAACTGGAAATAAGAAGGTATAAAAATAAAGAAGCGTTAATTTCGTTCAAGTGAAGCGCCAGCGCGCACACCGTTCTAGGAGATTTAATTTTTTCCCTTCAAAGGAGTTGCCTCGACGCGCCCGTTCGTTGAAGATTTAAAATCAAGTTCACGTCGGTAAAGCTTGTTTAATGCTGACTAAGCATTTAGGTCCTTCTTTTTTTCGCTCCCGTCCGGGCGCACGCCGCAGATTGAATTCCGCACGCTGCCGCCGTCGAGGGCCGGGCGGCGGTGGCGCGCGCGCGCGCGTTACCGGTTTGCCAGTTAGACCTTCAATTTTCACACGCCTAAGTGGTTTTTCGGCAAATTGCTACCAGCATCGCCCCGGCGCCTCCGCCGCCACTACTAGCGACACGAGCGACACGCTTCGCTCCTGTGAACTCAATTCCAATGATATTTCTGCCCGACTGCACCGCCGCACGCGATTCGTATTTAATTGCGGGAGGGTACTTCATTATACACGATATACACCCGCCGAGCGTCTAATTGTTTAAAGCGCCATAGATTAGGCGGCATCATGCGAACGCCGACGAAAAAAACAGCAACACAAAAGCAGCGCGAAGACCGAATAAAAGAAAGCGCCCGCCTGCGACGCGCATCATAGTTTATGAATCCTTTGTTTTAGTGGTACCTCGATGCGGTGTCGCATGCTGTCGTGCCATATTCTCGCCGTGACCTTTTTGCTTTCTAAAATTTTAACATATTAAACACTCCTTAATCGAAAATTGTAAATACGCCGATGACATACAACCATTAATCAATCAATCAAACTATCGCTGGAAAATCCATTAAATCAACTCAGCGCCGGCAACAGCACACTGTATGTTGCGGCCTGGGGGCGTCGCTCGCCGTAATTAAAAGCTCCTCATAATTAAATTAACGGGATTTCGGAGGAGGCGCGTGTGGAGCGCCTTTTCGACGCGTGCTGGCGCTCGTGGAGCGGGAGATACAAGACAATAAATAACGCCGAGGGCCAGGCCCTATCTCCGACGATGGCCAACTCTTTCGCCCTGCTGCGCGTGCTTTTTTTGCGTCGTCTGCCAGTATATCCTATTCAGGCTGAGTTAGTGCGCGGGGCTGCTAATACCTAATACGAAGACTGTGTTTACTTCGAGTATAGACTCCCGGAGCCCGGACAGTCGACGCCGAGAACGGCGGCGTTGAGCCCCCCCACCCCCCCCGGCCACCCAGTCGGAGGACGCCGCCGCCGCCGCCGCCTGAGCGAAATAAGGAATAGGGGGCAAAGTGAAAATGGGGACTACGCTAATCCATTACGCTGTCAGCTGTACCCGCACACGCTTCCGTCGCCTCCGCCGTCTCCGGCAACTTGTCACTGACATGTTCTCTTAGCAACAGCGTATACGTGCTGCGTTTTGTCTCTCTCGACTCTTATTAAACAGCGGCCTGGTGCCCCCCGGACGCGTTTTCCATATTACGCTAATTACAGATGGTGCATTGCGCGTCGATTCCGTCGAGAAATAGGTTTTTATTTCGGATTCCCACAAAGACGGGGTTTGAATTTTTTAGTTCGTCGATGGTATCTTCCGTCATACTAAAAGTCTAGAAAAATCTGAGCATGCAAAATGCTTTTTTTTTCTTGCACAAAGTTGTATAAGTGGAGAAACACATTCATTCATCTCCCGGCGCCTCCACAAACATTTTCATTTTACGGTTGTGTTTTTGGTGATACCCCAGTAAACAAAATGATGTATCAAAAATGTACCAGCTATATATCAAAGTTGTACCAAAA
>JARJDQ010026446.1:0-16945 GCA_030264215.1 Geostiba sp. GC000077
AAAGACACATGTGACACAAGAGCAAGATTGGGGGTTCCTAGTGCACTAATGCCAAACTGCAAGGATATACATTCAGGCATTGTGGCAATGTGTATGGATGAGATAATGTTTGTTTATATGAAGCAGGCTGTACATAAACACTTGAGGTGTCTTAAATTCAAAATGTACTCTCATTATAATGCAAATCACACTTCCATAGTGTAATCGAACATCAAACTTATAAACACACTTGTTGTTGTTGTAGTAGCGACAATAGGCACTACTCATCACACTTGTAGAAGTAGCTTGTAGTCATAAAACTTTGGTAAGCACATTATTTTCCAATTCTGGTAAAAAGTTAAATTTGGAATTATGTATTTGTGTAAAATTGTCATCAAATAAATCACTCACTCTTCATACTCCAGTGTCTAGTGGCCTTTATAATTGACTGTGTCTAGAGAACGAAACCCTTATGAAGATGTAGTACCAGAATGACGGCAGAGACGGCATGCTCCGTTCCCTTATATAGTAGGTGCCTATTCTGGACGAGGGGATTTCATATTCCTAAACGGATATCCACCATGATTCTAACGATATAAAAAATGGCACTCTCGTGAAGGGGATTCCGTCAAGTTTTGCACGGAATATATTCCACTGCCTATATATACCCAAGAGAACAACAGTATTCACCGAGAGAACCTGCTCAGTGCGACGAAAGGGTATTCCTCATGGGTATCCCTAGACAGTATTTTATTCTTTGGAGATTACGTCTCGTCGGATTATCCAGTGGAACAAAACATCCACATCCACATCCTCCAAACGATTGATCACTTGTACGGATCTCGAGAATAGGCAGCCTGAGTGCGTCCCCGAATCCCCGAATTCTGACAAACTATTAATTCTCTCACAAGACGTAACATTTATTATTATTGTCTTGTAGGTTATTATTGTATTATTGTATGTCTGGGTCTGTGGTTTGTGGATTCACTCCAATGTTTCACACATATTACCACAACATGTTTTGATGAAATACAAACGTGAGCGGATCTTAAAATATTGTATATTATTCATGATTAAGATATAATTGACTACATTGCGTATATAATGATTGACAATAGTACATTGTGATACAAGTTGGATAAGCGACATATTGTCGCACGATTGTAGGAGGTTGGTGGACGAGTCGAAGACGAGTCCATACTGTCTGATGATATCTTCGGTGCTATATGGTGTTTGATGTTCTTGCACATGCTGTTTATGCTATTGCGCTTAATCCGGATATTGATTGTGACTTTGAATTATAACGATTCACTGTAGAGGATTTTACTGATAAGCTATCAATTTTTGAATGTGGCCGTGAGTGAAATAAATAGTAAAATAATAAAATAGTAAAATTAAATGTACTTTTAGATACATGGGAATTACAATTCTCTGCCAGAAGATAATTGATGAGCGAAGGAATATGATTACGTACTCATATAATGCAATATTTCAATACAGGAAACTGACAGATGTCCACAATTCACGGCTGCTGGATTTTTTCACGTTGACTTTCCGACCCTTTTCTTGTTTGCCAATTTGAATTCCTCTTATGTGATCGTTATTATACAGTTATGTCAAATTGACACATGCTCTTAGAATGAAGTAATGAGTGTTGAGGTTTGGGTTGGTTAAATCTTAAATGTATAGTTGTTCTTATTATTGATATTATATTGATATTATTGATATTATTAATAATAATTATAATATAGTAATAGTAATATGAGAGCCCGCTCGGCAGCACATCTGTCTTGCACTTGGTAATAGTGTAGATCAGAAGAACATTTAGAAATTTATGTCGACTATATTCAATAGAATGTTAGCATGGAGATCATGGGAGAATAGGTGACTCATCGACAACTTCAACTCTCCATAACTTCGAAGATAATGTTTTTAAGAACTGATTTCTTGACTTCAGAAGGTCACCTAAGATATTATATTATTGCTTCTTATTAATGTTATTTGATTTAAAACTCAACGCTCCTATACTCAATTGTATGGTATGAGTGTGTTTCCAATCGTATATATTTGGGTACATGTGTGCAATATCCAACATCATCAAATATGAATAATACATGCATGTAGTTAGGACAAATTTTTAAGAAGAATGTACATTGAAAACGACGCTCTTATTATTTCCACATAAAGATTGAGGTTTAAATCAATCGTTTTGCTTAGTCGCATCGCTGGCATGGTTTGCATTCGCAAGATTATGAATGACAAATCTTTGCGGAGGCTGCACTCATTTGAATTGTACCATTCGACATCATAGACATGATCTGCCAGACTATGCAACTGCAAAATATACTAAATTATTTCAAATACAACTACTACTACTACTACTAGTATTACTATTACTACTAGCAGTAACTGAAGATTGAAGAAATAGAACTACCTTGCTGAAGAATAGCGTGCCAGCCAAAGAATACATTAATAACTGCATTGCGAACATTATATATAGGAATATATACTTTATATCACTTTGGTTAGAATTTGTTGGGATTCCAGTATTAGCATTAAATGCATATAAGCAGCAGATAAGTGATCCCAATGAAGAGAGGAACTGCACTGTCATAGCAAACGAACAGTAGTCATCAACTTCAGGTATAATTCTAAAGTAATATTCATTAATGAGTGCGCAACGCATGAGCATTATTCCAGTGAACATTTACCGAAGTAAAACATTGTGTTGATCAACAATAAGCTTCAATCTCTGCCGACCACTACTTGCCCCTTCAGACATTGTCAAAGAAAGATTCTGAAACGCCCTTTGTAGGAGAATTGCTCCCACATATAAATACGTAGTAGCACCAAGAAAAATAAAGTCGAAGGAAATAACCAGTGGTAACGCTTGAACCAGCATTGAAATTAGTTGCCACGTCAACATTAATGACCAGCAAATAGTGTTCGTTGTATAGTCACATACATCATAGCCCTTATAAATCAAAGCGCGATCTCCATTCCAAATGATTACGATGAATAGGAGAGACCCATTGGATGCTGCTATTATAAGAAAGGTGATCATTAACTTCCTAACCAAAGCGAACACTTGGTCGGCGGCCTCTTCAGTCGTTTTGTCGAACATGCTTGGGGGCCAAACCATTGACAATGTTTTCAACAGTCGTGCTAGCTTTGGGCGAGAAAACCACATTGCAATTGCTTTCACCAAAAACTGCAAGAAGGGTATTTAGGGTTAGATTTAAAGAAACAAATAGTGATCATTGGCCATATCACAATTCTTTGAATAAGCAGGGTTTGCCGAAAAATAAAATAGAACTATTTAAATAGATTTTAGCAATTTCTATTTTATTTGAAATAGTTTTTAAAAAATCTATTTCTATTTCTATTTGAGGTAACAATAATTATGAAATTAGACTTATTGTATTGTGTCTCTTTGAAGCGTGAAAGATTGTTACGTTTTCTGAAGTTAAAATGAATGTCTAGACATTTTACAAGAGGCGAATTATCGGATCAGAGCAAAAAATTATACGGCGACACTAACTATTTTGTAATTCTAACTATTTGAATTTCTACTAAAAATATTTTTTAAACCTTTTTGGCAAATAGTTCTATTCTATTTCAAAATAGTTCCATTTCTATTTTTATTTAAATACTGTTTTAAATACAAAAAGTATTTCTATTTTCTATAGAAATAGGCTTCTAAACTTTTTTGGCAAACCCTGTGAATAAGACAAGTACCTAGAATGAAAGGCATATCAAACTCACCATTAAATTAGCTGGAAATAGATCAACTCGCTTAAGTGTGGATATTCCTTTCCAATTGAACGCAATTTCCATCAGCACCAAAACGACATTCGCTGTAGCCGATATGAATGCGAGAACGATGAGGAATCTGGGTAGAAAGCCCTTTTGCTCTGGATATAGGCCATTCATTTTGAGCATGCCAATTACAAGTTTGAGCATTGCCGTTTCTTTCGTTTTAGTGGGCATGGTCGTTGCTTTAGAACAGACTACACTTCAAGCACTTAACTTAGATATATTATATAGGAGAAATAATAGAAATAATACCCTATTCCCCGTACCATAAACTTTCTCATAATAAATAATTGAAATGTGTGAAGATAGTATTGCTGAATTATGCAGTTTCCTTTGTCTGTACAACCCTTTCTGGACATATGACATCTGTTCCACGCCACCAGTTTAGAGTAAACTAATCTATTACCTTTTAACACCTTAAAATATTTCTGGTCGATGTAATTAGTACATGATTATTATTAAATGCTCCTTCTCACATTGCGTTTGAATATTGTATAATAAAATTACATATAATTAGCTTCGTTGATTAGCTGAAACTTTAATCACACTTTCATCAAATAATACATATATGCAGAAATGTGAGTATAAAATTGTTTAAACAATTGTTGAAACAATTTCTTCAACTTCATCTTGCACTTTACGCCAGTAGAAAAGCATAATTTAACACATCTTGTGAAGGGGACACCTAACATAACCTTATTTATATGTATTGCGTGCTAAGCTTCCTATCAGTTACGCCAGCGAAAATGTTAACTCTTGAGTGATTGCGCCGGACGATTGATCGCGATAAGGTCACTTGTCGAGGTCGCGTGCGCTCCGAATGTAATCGCCGATTGGCCAACAATGTTCGAGTTGGCTCGTGACGACTGCTCGATGATAACGAAGATGATGCCATGGGCGGATTTTGGAGCAACATTTAGTTGGTCACATGTCATGTGGCCGGGCGCATTTCTTGCAAGATAGATTTCGAAAAACGTGGGCAATTGTCCGGAATTGGACGAAAATGTTTCGCTGCAAGGCGAATCTCACCATTAAACGTGCCTATGTAAGTTGAAACTCAACAGTTACCCACTTTGATATCTTGTTAACACCTGGTATGTTGAATTTGTAGGGCACTAGAAAGATCATCGCCATTAGACGTGAGGACCAAAGCGTCTGGGAGAGACGAGCACCGTTTGCGCCGTCGCATGTGAGGAAATTGGCACGCAATGGCGTCAAGGTCATTGTCCAACCTTCCAATCGTCGATCGTATCCGATGCAGGCGTACCTCAATGCCGGCGCCGTGGTGCAGGAAGACATCTCCGAGGCGGGCGTCATCTTCGGCGTGAAGCAGGTCCCCATTGACCAGCTCATCCCGGACAAGACCTACTGCTTCTTCTCGCATACCATCAAGGGACAGGAGGCTAACATGCCGCTGTTGGACGCCATCTTGGAGAAGCGTATTCGCCTCATTGACTATGAGAAGCTCATGGACGAGAAGGGCAATCGCGTGGTGGCGTTCGGCAAAATGGCCGGCATCGCTGGACAGATCAACATCCTACATGGTTTGGGTTTGCGCCTTCTGGCTTTGGGTCATCATACACCCTTCATGCACATTGGCCTAGCGCACAACTACCGCAACTCCAGCATGGCCCGCCAGGCAGTACGCGATGCCGGCTATGAAATCTCCTTGGGACTCATGCCCAAGTCGGTAGGTCCGCTGACTTTTGTCTTCACCGGATCTGGTAACGTCTCCCAGGGCAGTCAGGAGGTCTTTCAGGAGCTCCCACACGAGTACGTCTCACCAGAACTGCTGCAGAAAGCCGCCGAGCATGGCTCCCTCAGTAAGGTCTACGGTTGTGAGATCCGCCGGAAGCACTACCTCGAACGCCGGGACGGAGGAGGGTTTGACGCACAGGAATACGAGGATCATCCCGAGAGGTACATCTCCACATTCAGCAAGAAGATTGCTCCCTATGCCTCGGTGATCGTCAATGGTATCTATTGGGCAGTCAATTCTCCTAAGGTTCTCACTATCCCCGATGCGAAACATCTACTTAGACCTGCACATACTCCATGGTTGCCCACATCCATTGGTGCACCTGCTCTTCCGCACAGAATGTTGGCGATCTGCGATATTTCCGCTGATCCAGGTGGTTCCATCGAGTTCATGAACGAATGCACTACCATCGATACGCCGTTCTGTCTCTACGATGCGGATAGAAACAAGGATACCAAGAGTTTCAATGGTCCTGGTGTCTTGGTCTGTAGTATTGACAACATGCCCACGCAGATCCCACGAGAGAGTACTGACTTCTTCGGGGATCATTTGTTTCCCTTCATGATGGATATCCTTCAAAGTAAGGCTGATCAACCTTTGGACGCACACGGATTTGGTCCAACTGTTGAAGGTGTAAGTATATTTTACCCTTTAGTAAGTTTTGGAAGTTGATCAAATGTTTGCAGTCTATTATTGCTAGCAATGGTAACCTAACCAAGAACTACGAATATATCAACGAACTTCGTAAACAGAACATGTAAGTCTATTACCATTGTGAATTCCTACATTTTACTAGCTTTGGATAATTTGATCTTCCAGAAGCCGACTCCGGGAAGGTGATGAAGACGCTGCTAAGAAACACGTAGTCATCTTTGGTGCTGGTCGTGTCTCAGCTCCCCTGATTGAATACCTTCATCGTGATGCCAATGTCGCCATTACCGTCGCTTCCGAAATGAAGGACCAATGCGATGAACTAGCCCGAAGGTATCCCGGTGTGGAATCCTCCTACCTTAACGCTGCCAATAATCCGCACGGTCTTCAAGAGCTCATCTCCAAAGCTGATGTTGCCGTCTCCATTCTGCCATATCATCTCCACCACATCGTTGCTGAGGCGTGTATTAAAGAGCGTACTAACATGGTGACAGCTTCCTACGTCAATGATCAAGTCCGTGCCCTTCATGACACGGCAGCCCAGGCCGGGATCACCATCCTCAATGAAGTAGGTCTAGATCCCGGAATTGATCACCTGCTTGCACTGGAATGCATTGACGACGTCAAGGCCATGGGTGGACGAATCACGTCTTTCGAAAGCTTCTGCGGTGGACTGCCAGCTCCAGAATTCTCCGATAACCCACTCAGGTACAAATTCTCGTGGTCCCCGCGTGGTGCGCTCCTGAACACACTCTCCGGAGCCAGGTATCTGCGCAAGGGTCAGGTGGTCGAGATCTCCGAAGGTGGTGAGCTCATGGCCGCCACGAAGACCCTGGACTTCCTTCCCGGTTTCCACTTGGAAGGCTTCCCCAACAGGGACAGCACCCTGTACACCAAATACTATGGTATCAACGAGGCCAGCACAGTTCTGCGTGGAACCATCCGCTACGCTGGATTTGCGGAATCAGCTCGCACATTGCAACTGCTTGGATTGTTGGATACCAAACCCCATCCGTATCTGCATGCCCAGGGGCCTGAAATCACCTGGCGTAAACTCCTCTCACACATTTTGGGCTTTGAGGATTCCTCACTCTTGCACGACAACCTCAAGCAGAAGATCACTGAACGCACTGGTACTGAATATGCCGTGGAGCTGTTGGATGAGTTGGAACTGTTAGATGACAAGTTGGTCATCAAGTGTGACACCCCATTGGATACGCTTACGCATTATCTGGCGAATCGCCTGGCGTTAGGCCCCGATGAGAGGGATCTGGTTGTCTTGCGTCATGATGTCGGCATTGCATGGCCGGATAATAAGAAGGAAATTAGAGGCATCAACTTTGTCGTGTACGGGGATGTCAAGGGACATTCAGCGATGGCAAAGACGGTGGGATTCCCAGCTGCAATTGCCACCAAGATGATTTTAGATGGTGAAATTCAGGAGAAAGGAGTTATCCTTCCATTCGCTCCAGAGATTTACAGAACTATTCTGTCCAGATTGAGAAATGAGGGACTACATGCTACCGAAACATCGAAATTTGTATCATAGACCATCGATTATTGTAAAATAGTAAACAAAAGTATTTTAAGAAAAAACAGAAAATGATTTCAATTTATCAAAAAATGAACGCAATATTTGTTTTTATTGGTGATGTTTACACTGACATCACCATCGCACTAATTTTTTTGAGCAATCGGAAATTATTTCATCCAGAGTTCGTGAAAGCCCAAATGTTATACCTAGAATTTATAAAAGTGTTGGTAACGACATCTCGCGGCTTAGATAGAAACTAAAAATATTGTTTTGTTTCACCATCAACAGATAACCCTGCTTGCAACTCCTAGTCGCGACAATCAGCTGATAGCGGAACCGATGTTCAGTCCTTTTCTTGAGTGCAGGTGGTTTAGGGAGACTCGGGAACTCGGGAATCATAATAATAAAAAATGTCATGAATGTGTATTGACTATAGGCAACCCACCTACGCGATTTGTTGAAAAAGTATACGTTTTTTCCTGCGTTCTCTACATGCTTTTATGAATTTTCTTAATTTATCTGATCATGTGATCTTAAACTTAGTGCAGTTATTATGGAAGTATTCGCATGTTTACGAGTGGAGACGATTGCGACCCGAAAAAGAAACTCGTTTCGTTCCAGTCGTTATTTCTCCGATAAAAGCGGTCATTTACCAAATAAAGCACTGCGCAAAGTCTAAAAATACTCATGCGACATACAAAATTGCCTAAAAATAACAGCAGAGAACGAAATAAACGCCGAAAAGGAAGGTGCAAATCGTGCGAAGCGACAAGTAAACAAAAACAAAACGAAATCAACAAACAGCGACTGCAACGGTACTTGAAAGGCTTGGAATATGTTCGAAATCGAAGAATAACAAGACAAATATGCAGACTAGTTGCTAAAGTCATCAAGAATGGATGCTGTGGAAAAATGTACATGCGCTAGGCAAAAGGTAATAACAATAAAAATGTTTGCATCTGCATTTAGCGCACTATGAAACAAACAACGACAACGGCTGCGACGCAATGTCGAAATATTGCATAATAAAGTGAAACGCAAGGCGAAAGTGCGTCACAAGTTTATTCAAACAACGCACACCCACTACGACATTGCTCATGCCAGACCTAGACATTATAAGACATTTGGTTTTCGTGGATTTTTGTATGACGAGGATTTTCCGTGAAATTTGCGAATGAGTTGATGAGCGAATATAGGCAACCAAATATGCTCAGCATTCTGCTGACACTCTGACACGCTTTGTGCGCACATCCGCGGTGCCATCGAGGCCGGTGCAATCAGATACCGTATTGAACATCCAAACCCGAAACGCACCACATGATAAAATCGGCGTCGCACAGGCGCATGCACAGGCGTAACTTACCGAAGTGAACCAGCGGTCCAGCGGACATGTGAACAAGCGAGCAAGTGCGCTTCCTTCAACTGCTGCAACCTTCAAGCGTTCAAGCTTCACACAACATCGAATATCGGTAACCTCCCCCCCACTACGCGACTCGTGCGATTTCACCCGACTGCGCAACAAACTGCGAATGTGGTGCAAGCGTTGGCTAACGATTTAAGGCGACTGCACGCGATGACGGCGAAGGCGCCCGAAGCGAGTAGGGGCGCGCGCAGCGCCTCCAGTGGCGGAGGTCGCAAGCAGCGCGCAATGCTGTGCGAAGTGCGAGCGCGACGGTGTGTCAGACGGACAGACGGGCGGTCGACGGTCAGATTCCGGAGCCATCCGTGCGCGCGGTCGGGAGCGCTGAGCGTTTGAGAGAGTGCAGGCAGCAATTTCGTGGGACTCGTAAGGTGCGTGAAAGGGCTGCGAAGCGACCGCAGCGCGTATACACAGACACACACGGTCGGCATCCGCGGCGTGGGTGCATCGCAATTCGCATCGGCGTGCACACGGGGCCCTGCAGGGCGAGCTGCTCTCCCGAATATCGCGCGCGCCGAGGTACCGTAACAAGGCAGTGTCGGAGTCGGAGTCCGCTCCGCGCACACATACGCTCCGCGAGCCCCATCCGTGTGACATCGTGTGTGCTTGCGTGCGTGAGTGTTGGCTGCGTTCGCCGTTGCGTACGTGAGAGACCTTTTTTTTTTCCTCTCTGCTGCCCCGTCGATTCCGCCGTCGTCTCCCTCACAAGGCATAATCAAACCGCAAGGCACCACCACACGCGTTCGTGCGCCTCCCCCACACACGCACGAAACGAGCGTGTGTGTGTGCGTTGGATCTGTTGGGCTGCCGAAGGGGGTGGCTTTACGCGGGCGGGCGTCTCGGCGATGAGCGCCCGACGAAGGGTGTGCGGAACAAAGGCGTGCGACGCGCCCGCCGCGCCGAAGCCGAAGTGACCTTTGCGATCGCCGGCCGAAAACCACCACACACAGGACACACTACAAACAACCATCTTCATCAGCAGGGCAGGCGTTCCGTGCTTGTCGCCTCCGAGCGTCCCCCCCTCCCCCACCCCCCGTCGTGTACAGCCAAGCCGCCTCCAACTCAAGATGGAAGACGCGCCGGCGGCCAGTCCGAGCCCTGCGCCGCAGGGGTGTGGCACGCGCGCTCCCATCTCCATCCACATCAGCCCCACGACCGGCGGCGACTTTTACCTGCAGGTGGAGCCCGACACCACCGTCGACAATCTCAAAAAGCTCGTCTCCAAGCGGCTCAAGGTCCCGCGCGACCGGCTATGTCTCCTATTTCGTGATAAGTAAGCATTAATTGATCCCAACGCGAAAAGAAACGCACATCGCCTTTGTATATCTATATCTTTTGCTTATCAATTCTGCTTGTTTGTAGACAACTCCAAGATGGCAATCTGGTGCAACATGGTGTCTCTGATGGATCAAAAGTCACATTGCTGCCTAATGTAGAAACTGGACTGGTTGTAAGTATTCATCAAAACATAAAACTTCATCACACATAAACTCACACATCCCACAAAATGATTATTTGTTATTCCTTCAAGCGATTCAAGCTATTTTAAGCGCAGTGCTATTTCTGCACGGCAGCAATGCATAAAATGCACATTTTGTATGTTAAGCCTCTCAGGCAAAAGTTCTTGCCAATGAATGCATTTTTTTGTTTGCTTGTTGTATTTTGGATGGTGGGTGCAAAAGACTTTGTGCGTGTTGAGGAACACCTGTCCCTACATTGATTGCATGGATTCCCGCACAATGCACATCCACATCCCGGCCGACAATGTGCCCCTCGCCGGTCCCACCATCCCACGAAAATCAATTCACCGCCTGGCCAAGAGGGGAAAATCGTGCAAGGGCGCAAGCAGCAAACAGCAAGGAACGCAAGTGTAACAGCTGCACAGCTGATTTCGTGTTTACAAGATGGCCACCGCCGCCGGCTTTCATCAAGTCAACCAAGTGTTTCGGTCATTCGCGTCATTCGGTGTGGTTCGGTCGTTCAGTGGCTTCAGTGTTTATTTCCGGTTGAGGACAATGACAAGATCGGCAACCGCACAAAAGTTTGCTTGTGTTTTGTGTTCCTTCGTTCCTTGTGTTAGTGGTGAAGAGTGCCAAGTGTAAAAACCTAGTTTGTAATTTATGCATGAAACATTGACACCTGAGACCTGAAATCATTGATTTCTCGATTCGCGGCGGTGTTGTGAAGTGTTGTGAAGAACAGGAACAGCTGATAGCGTGTTGACAAGATGGCGTCGATGACGAACCGACGCGGGTTGCGGGTAGATCGTTACTTTATTACCGTGACACCGGGGCGTTTCATAAAGTGAGAAGTGACACAAGCGCCGAAACAGTGAAATTAGTGCAAACAAGGTGCTTCGAGGAAAACAAAAATGTGTCAAATGTCATTGTGATCATGTGATGTTAAAAACAGCTGATTAAGGTTTTATAAGTGTTGGGGCGCGCACTTCCGGTCATTTGTTTGTAAACAACAAAAAGTGAATTCTCTTTTCACTCTTTTCAGGTTAAGATCAACTGTTTGTTTGTTTTCAAAATTGGAATAGGCGATAATTGCGATAAATTAATCATTGCATCACACTACGCTATTATCTCGACACTCAAGTGTACATCTTTGCTGATAATCAGTATTTCTCTAGTAAGAAATTAGTTCTTCATCACGGAGGGATTGTCATTGCACTCTTTAAGTGCATTATACACAGATGCACACAGGGGGACAGTAAAAATGCATAAATATTCAAATATTTACGCAGCGCACATGCACAATGCGCCCAACAATGGAGTCATCGGTCATAAAAGTTGCCTAACGCATTGTGTGTACGTGTGTTGTTGGGCACAGGGCGGCCATTTTGTCGTAGCGCGGTTATCGGCCGCGTGAAACTGCAAACTATTGTTTATCACCTAATAAACAACCGGAGCACCGAAGCAAGGACCAGAGGGAATATATGACACATGATACCACCTTGTGTAACAATACGACATTCTTGTTTGCGAAGTTTAGATGTTTAGAATGCTTTGAATTGAATTCACAAGGCGTATGTTTGGCTGTTTGGAATTAGTCATTTGTTGGGTCCTATGCGGTGTAGGTTGCATTTGTTTTATCAATATGTACGCATGGGCAAACAGCAAATGTTGATGGCATTGATTAAACCGCGCCGCCAACTGTTTGCGGAAGGTGTTGAAGGTGTTCTATTGATTGTTTAGTCGATGATGTGGTTCCGTTTTGGTTTTGCCCGCAGACGCAGCGTCCGGAAGTGGGCATAATGCAGGCGCTGGAGTCGCTCAACGACACGCAGGTGAACGAGTTCCTCTGCGGCAAGGCGCCGCTGAACCTCTCGATGCGGCTGGGCGACCACATGATGCTCATCCAGCTGCAGCTGAGCACCGTGTCCGGCGCGAAGCCGCCGCCGGCGGCGTCCACCTCCGCATCGCCGCCCACCAAGCCGCCCAATCTCTATCAGGCGTCGCGCAACCTCCAGCACACGCTACGCAAGCTCTCCGCTGATGTCTTCTCCGGCCGTGACGAAGGTAGGAGGCGGAGTAAGCAAACCAATTTTTAGTAACTGCCTCGGGCGAGCCACGCCCACTCTCCGAGTAGCCTACTCATTATGGGCGGGGCTTGTTCGAGCCTGGTTTGATTTGGTGTACTGTTTGGGGCTGGTGTTGACTGCGCTGTTCGCTAATTGCGTGCATGTGGATGTGTTTTAGGACGTCGCGGCAGCGTGTATTCGGGGACGTTCTCCGGCGCGCTCAACCCCGCCCTGCAGGACCCCAAGGGGCGACCGCGGCGCGACGTCGCCACCATCGTGCACATTCTAAATGATCTCCTGTGTTCGGCGCCGGACCTGCGGCGCGTGAGTCGGCGCGCCGGCGACGACCCGGCCGCCGGCTGCTCCTCGGCGGCGTGCAGCGCCGCCTCCACCTCCACCGCCGGCGTCGTCGAGACGGAGGAGCCGAACGCCTCGGCGGCCGCCTGCAGCGAGGACCAGAATCTGCGCACGCGCGGCAAGCTCGAGCAGCTGCGGCTCGTGATGGGCGAGCGACGCGAACGGCGGCGGCAGCGGCGGCAGAAGCCCTACGCGCTGCCGCCCGGTGATAACACAGACACTGTAACAGCATAGATCTAAGCTGGTGTGCGCGCGCGTTGTCATTTTCTCCCCCCACCCACCCCCAACCCTCGGTAAATCTTCAGTTCTGTACTCGTATCACTCTAAAAGTCTAAAGCAAAAACGTAGCCCCCAACACAAAATGGCCGCGAACGACCGCCGACGCGCAAGGCAAAGGAATAAACGAACTAAACCACAACAAAAAAAGACACTTGTACATAAAGTTATACATAAGGTTAACAGTTACAGAGACAATGAGTCGAAGCTTCGTCGGCGTGCGGGCGTTTGTTTAAAACAACATAAAATAATTTTTGTTCCGCGTTTCGTTGTTGCAGGCGTACGAGATGCGTTTCGACGAGCTTTGCTGCGATTCAAACTAAACGTCTAAGCGTTTAATTTCATTAATCCTAACTTAGTTTCATCTTGCATTTTTTTTTCAACTTTGTTCTGTTGCTATTTAGGTCTGAGCGAGTAAGCGATGAATTTCGTTGGGACTTGGGTTTCTCCTTATTTTATCCCCCAACCCTGCCGCTCCACCATGTTTCTCGATTGTTTTTTTTTTCTCTACTTTTGATTTCCGACCGGTTTCTTGTATTGTTTGTGTTTACAACATTAGAAACTCGTCCCTGTCCACAGAGGGAGGCATCGCAATACTTATTCCGCCAATGCGAACTACATATTAATGCAGCCTTTGGACATACCTAGTACTATTATTATTATTATTATTCATTATAATTATTTTCTTGTTTCACATATAAATATAAAGATATATGAATATTACGTTTTAAAAAATACATAAATTTACGTGAGACTTTAATACTTAACGTCGTATCCGTAAAGAAGAGATGGAAATGGAAAACAAAGAGCTTAAAGCTCTACCCCGAGAGAAGAACATGTGAACAACGCATATGGATGGTTAGCAGCTTCGTTGGATTTGGGATTATTGGGACTTAAAGTGTGATTGCAACTGCGACTGCGAAGTCGGTTTAAAAGTATTTCATCTGGCAGACAAAATAAACAAAACACATATTGTAAAATGAAATGGCGAAAATCGATATCATAAGGTCCCCTCTTTTTATTAATTAATGAAACTAGCACAAAGTATAAATATTTGAATTGAAATGAAAGCAAGTACATGATAACAAACAAAAAAATACCAGAAACTGTTAGCACTCGTTGGGCTCACCATTTATATCATTCGATAAGATTTCATTTGTCGCTATTGTAGATATAAAATAAAATGAAAAAGATTTTGTACCTAAACGTGAACACCACAGACTTGTCCTATTGTATTAGGTTCCGAAAATCGCCCTCGAATTTTCACAAATCTATTTTTTCAACCTCCTGCATGTTAGAAGCACTTTACCTTTCTATTTCGGGTGCGATAAATGGACTTTTAAAGCCCTAGAGCGGTATGTATAAGCGCAAACAAAAGTGGTAAGTGAAAAGTGTATTAATATGATTAGTTAAAATTAAAATATACGTCATTCAGGCTGTAAATATGAAACCATGGAAATGTGGGGAACAGTTCGTAACATTTGTATTAAAAGGAAAGCAATTTGGCATGAAAATGCGCTGTTGTTGGCCACATTCATAATTTATCTTCCCATTTCAATGATTTGGAGATATTTAGATAATTTCATAATTTTAATGGGATAGGAGAACATGTAGAATACGAACAAAATGAGATGGGTCACTAGAATGATCAAAAAGTCTCCAAATCACTATAAATGGCAAGACACAATTTGCTTACATCCACGACTCTAACCTCAATTAGATTGGTGTACATTAATAAAATCATAAAATGTAAAATCCAAAATAGGGCACGATGACTTTATGTCAGTTTGGTTTGTTTTCATCCAGCTCAATGGTAACCTCACAATCACCAGCTGTATCCACGTACCCTATTGATATGAAATGAAAATTGTGAAATACATATTTCAAAAGAAACTAAAAGATTAAAATATATAAAGCACGTGATCGTTGAAAAGGTTTGGCATCGTTGCATTATAATCACAAACTGATGAGTGATGATTATTCAAAAATATTGATGAATTTCAGTATTTCCGGTGAGCGATATCAACTATTCTTCACATTTCCATGGCCAACCACTTCGTATTTACAACCTGAATTGATAATATGGTATCAAATTATCCGGATTAAAATTTGCTTTCGACTAATGGCAAGCCTGAGAAAATTGATGCAGTGTTTGAAAAGTTATCAACTCTTTTGTTGCAGTTTCTAATATTTGCTTTTAACTTCTTTCTAACTAGCTGTTTGTAGAGTTGTAGACATAAACAAAATAGACAAATGATGTATCAGATTATGTGCTTTTGAAAATGCTTTTCTTTGCAGCCAAATTAAAATTAACTTACAAGTAATGTAGTCTTGAAATATGCTGTATTCTCTTTCAAATTCAATCAAATTAAGATATTTCCTGGTAATTTATATTGCTTGTTATTTATAGTCGCCTGGGGAAACAATCGGAGTTTATACTGTGTTTTATTTCAAATTCAATCAAATTGAGATATTTCCTGGTAATTTATATTGCTTGTTATTTATAGTGGCTTGGTGAAACAATCGGCGTTTATACTGTGTTTCATTTCAAATTCAATCAAATTGATCTAGTAGCTGGTGAGATATTTGCTGGTAAGTTATATAATTATTTATAGTCGCCTGATGAAACATTTTCAAACATTTCATAATCTCTTAGGTTACCTCTAAATATTATATCCAGAGGGCTTCAGACGCTCAGACCAAAGTTCAGACTCAGTCAGAGACTGGTCAGAGGAGACGCTACACCCTGCGCTTCACGCTACATATCCAAATGCAAAACAAACTAACCTCGAAGTGAAAACTGAACTCCAAAACGCCGGCACTAAGCAATCGCGGTAAGAGCAAATTAAATCATTATTAGTCCTGCACCAGCATGTCTGGGATGCTCTATGGCGGTGACGAGATCGGCGCGCTCGTCTTCGACCCCGGCCACCACTCGCTGCGCGTCGGCTACGCTCAGGAAGACACCCCGAAGGCGGAGATCCCCGCCGTCGTCGGCGTCGCCCCCGACCAATCGCCGAAAATCGAGCCGGAGGCGAAGCTGGAAGGCAGCAATATCAACACGACCGCGGGGGCATGGAAGTACTACATCGACACGACGTTCCTGCACACGCCGCGCCCCAATGTGGACCTACACTCCTTCATGAAGGATGGCATGATTGAGAACTGGGAGCTCTTTGAAAAGGTGATTGATTACTCCTACGCCAAGATCGTTCAGTCCGAGAGCGAGTATCACCCGGTGCTATTCAGCGAGAGTCCGTGGAATCAGCGCCCGAAGCGCGAGAAGCTCATGGAGATCATGTTCGAGAAGTACAAGGTGCCGGCGTTTTTCCTCGTGAAGAACGCTGCGCTGGCTGCGTTCGCGAACGGCCGGTCGACGGCGTTGGTGATCGACAGCGGGGCGACGCACACGTCCGCCGTGCCGGTGCTCGATGGCTATGTGATCAGCAATGCTGTCGTGAAGTCGCCAATTGGCGGCGATTATCTGGTTCTGCGCGCCAGGGAGATGCTGGAGAGCATCGGCATCGATCTAACGCCCTCGGCGCTGATACAGACGAAGGATGTCATTCGCGAGAAGGACAAGCCGAAGTTTACCAAGAAGGCGTTGAAGTTCACGCCCACGAACAC
>JARJDQ010026453.1:0-19581 GCA_030264215.1 Geostiba sp. GC000077
ACCGAATTAGAACAGTGAAATCAAACTGCATTGTAAAGAAACTGTACGTGCCAGTGGTAATGAATTGTACTTGAGGTGAATGGATTGTTAATGAGGGAATCTGTGATGGTTATTCATTTAGGCATTAAATTATGCAAAAAATGTTGCATATTTTATTAGAATTTCAATTTTGTTGATTGATTCTTTTGACAGTTTGAGTACTGCTGAACTTGCCTTGGAACTTGCGCGTTAATACAGGTTAACGCATGCGCTATAATAGATCAGTTTTAGATCAAACTTACGCGCGTTAATTTGAGTTCAGGTCAAAAACATTTAAACGTCCTTTAAGATTTAAGTAAAATTAAAAGTCATCGTTAATGTTATCTTAACAATGGTCCACGCATAAAATTTAAAATCCTAAAAACTCATCTGTTTTGGGCACAATAACAGTGACAATAAGTCAGGACCCCAAAAAGACTTCATTTGTCAAGGCAACATTTTTGGTCGGGTCCCTAGCTGGTTACCTAACTTAAGTCACATCACATGTTGTTTACGATTGGGTCCCTGCGTTTCAAATCTGCTTCTCTGCTTCTCTGTAACATTCGTGATGCCGATGCACACGTGTGCATCGTGCAGATGAAAATGACTTAAGTCACTGTTCACTGTTGTGCCACAACGAACGAACGAACTCTTGCTGTACTCCTGCGTCTCTTGCGGTTGTGCTTGTGGTGCTGTGCTGATCTTGACTCGGATGACTCCTCTTCGTATGTGTATGTGTGTGCGGGCCTGACCCATCCCATCTTCCATCCTCAACCGTTCGCTGGTCTTTACTTAACACAAACTCAACACTCAAGTCGCGTCTCTGTCTCTGTTCTCTGCAACACAGCTTTGCTTAGATTGGTGGATATAGAAGGTAGTAGTCGTGAGGACTAGATGGACTTGGGTCTTAGGTCTTAGGGAAAAAAACTGGTTTATCCATCAAGCATCACCATCAAGCAACTCTTGAGCGTGCTAGAAATAAACCACACAAACGCTCGTGCGCAAAGAGCAACAAAAAGGTGCATTATCATAATCTCCTGTAGGTATCCACATATCATCACACAAATAATGAAATAGCATTAGGATTTTAGGTTTTAGGTTAAGAAATAGTAATAAAAACAGAAAAACGGCATTACTTAGTAATTACAGGAGCAATTAGTTCCTAAATCAAACTGAATCTTCTCACAACACTTGAGAAACAGTGTGCTAAATTTCAGGTTAGAATTCAAACGGGATCATAGTCAAAACGTGTGCACAAAATTTAACCTTGAATTCAACATTGCAAAGTTTAAATTGCATCACTTCAATGCGAATATAGGAATAGGGAAAGGGAAAGCAGGAGATATCATTGTTTGCGCATAGTGTGTAAACATATCGATTTATCAGTGTCCCATTTTACGAGAACTAGACAACTTTATTGGTGTCAGGCTAACTCTCCACTTTATGCCACTCCAGACCCATTAGCAAATGAAAAATCCACAATAATCGTTTGTGCAACTGATCCGCAAGCTGCATGCGCTGTAAACACAATCTTATCTAAAATTTAGATTTTTCTTATTACCCTGTACAGTGTACAACAGTACAAATCCCATCTAATGCAATAATAAACAACACTTACCTAATCGCCCAATGTCGTTTCAAAATCCAGGTTCAACTGTGTGTTAACTTACCTTTAGATTGATTAGGCAACCAAATATACACAAGCGACATACAACAAGAAATAATTCGTCGTAAACAAATTAAAATTTGGTTCTTGTTTTTTTTTAATGCAAAAATGACATCTGCCTTTAGTTATGCAACCAAGTTTACACATTTACACATGCAACACATCAACCAACAATAAAAACCTTGTCTCATCATGAAAAAATGCTCATTTAAATTATACGAATAATTAAATTATTCAAACTTCGTTTGATGAGAACTACAAAGCATAATAAATTAACATCCGGATAATTAGCGTATGCCTGGAATCGGAATGACTAATTCAAATGGACACCAGTTAATGTACAACTATTTTTAATCATCACTATCATCAGTGAATGCGTAATCGTAATTATTAACTCAATGAAGCACTGGAACTGTACACTCGTACATTTGTACTTCGGGATCTCAAGTGTTAAGTGTTTAGGACTTACCTTATCGATTCTCCTGGAATTATCGCAATTTACAACGGATAACAATAGTATTAATAAACGAGACTTGGTGACGACGTGCCGAATGACACGACTGACAATGTACCAATCAGGGGCGTGCGGACATGCTATCGATACAAGCATGAAACTTATATTTTTCAACGAAACTTTCTGGAAGAACTGGATCGGAAATATTTTGCGAACAATTTGTCGAATATTAAGTTTATTTGCTGAGTTGGATAGCTGATAAGACTGCGTTAAAACAGGATAACCTCTAAAATGACAATCAAAATGTTGTCATTTGATTTTGATTTTAATCTATTTTACAAGATATTGGACCGCACGCCACTGAATAATACACACTTGGCTTGCACATTCTTTTGGTCAAGCGAACAAACATAATTGCGAGATGATGTAATTGCAGATCCTGAATGGTGAATGAGAAAGAGCAAACAATACCTCTAGAGGTCATTCCAAGAAGAAGACATTTAAAATCCCGAGAATAATTGTTGAACATCAATCTTCAATTCGCCAAAAAGTGTTGATTTAGAGCTGTGAGGCATGTTTGTTTGCGTCTGTGAGAATTTGACCGTTGTGGTCGTTGGACCGTAGGTGTAGGCGCTTTCTAATTAAAAACTCGGCGCGAATGTAACAAATAACAAATAAAAAGCGCACCGCATACGCATAAAAATTGTCGTGGGCTCGTGCCAGTCGTGCGTTTGGCGACGAAAACCCAATTTGCTTGAAGCCTGTGAATTTAATCAGATTGCTAAATCAAAGGATTAGGTGCTCGGCGTTCTGCACTCAGGGCTTCCTGCAAAGTGGCGCCAGAGGGAGCGGCGATCGGTGATAGGAAAAGTTTGTCAGGGCATTTTCGGTGTTTGCGACTTAATTAAAGTGCAAACCGGGACTGATATTTGTTTGGCTGCCGTGCGCTTTTACTTCGTGGCCTGCGCATGCTGCACAAGGACCTGTCGCCACCGCCGCAGCATTTCATGGCGAAATATTTGCGTAGGACGCGCGCCATTCGCACATTATTCAACCGGCGCTTAGCCAATAGCGACCAACCAAAAACTAATGAAAATGACAGGCGGAGAAATTCGATTGCGGCGCGTATGCATTATATTCGAAACTCGAAAGCCAATCAATTTGCATACGCCGTAGATGGACACTGGCGAGTGCAGAAACGCTTTGGCCTGTACCAACCGTATGCGGCGCGTTAAATGCATGATTAATTGTTCATATCGTGGCCATCGCTCCGGTTACGAGCAGCGCGCTGATTTGTTCCGACAAGTATTCACCCGACGGTTGCGTTCGTGTGCGTTCGTGTATCGTGGGCAGAGCGAGCTCAGCGAGATGGATGTGTCGGTGGAATTATCCAAAGAGTTGTCCCTCCTATCCCTGTCTGCTGTAGCAGTACGCATTCCGATTTATTATCGTCCGGCAATTCATGCTCATGCTCAATTTCTCATGTAATGTGTGCAAAGTTCGACGCATTGAGGAATTTATTACTTACATGATGATGTAGCGCAGCCGATGCATCGTTTATCGTTTGTCTTGCCAAACCAGTGTGCAATGGGAGGAAAAGTGACAGAAATACTCTTCGGTTTAAAAACAAAAGCTAGATGTCAAAGATGTCAAAAAAAACCTAAAGCTTAACCTCTCTGTTACAACTAGGATTTAAATTTTTAAGATTTTCACAAATAAAACCCCGTTTTTTCTGCATTTTTTTATGTTTATCGTACCAGACCAATATGACAATGAGAGGAAAAGTGACAGAAATACTCTTCGGTTTAAAAACAAAAGCTGGATGTCAAAGATGTCAAAAAAAATCTAAAGCTTAGCCTCTCCGTTAAAACTAGATTTTATTCGATTTTTACGATTTTCACAAATAAATTTTCTGAAATGTTAGCAGTTTTTTGCCTTAAACTTTCAGATTGATTCGTGATCGATGCCGATGGCGATCCAATCAGTAATGGGAGACTTGTGGCGGGTGATTTTCGTCATCTCCGTAATTCTACAAAGCATCAAATGCATCGGAGTCAATGCCAACGAGCAGAATGACTTTCGACGCATATCCTATCAAGGTAAGCGTGTGGTTCTTAAATTTCAACATTGAACGCTACACACTTTAAAACTACATTAACATGTCACATGTCGTCAAGTTGTGTTAGTTTGTAAGAGTAAATAAACAGTTATGTTATCTCTATCAGTCACTGCTCACTACAAAATATTTACAGTTTATTGCAGTTGCAGCAAATGATAATCCGGAACACCTCTCCCAGTTCTAAACACAGTAAATGTTGAGATCATAAATGATAGGATGATAGCGCATCATGCAAACAGTTTGAACCTCTCTTTTCTCACTGTTCAACTGTGCTTATCAGCTTTAAGCAGTTCTGCGCTAGCTGTGCCATGAGTGTTTGCTCACCGACTTTACTGCGCTTATCACTGGATGGTGTTGTGGACATTATTTCATCATTTTCAAAGAAAATTAAATCAAACAAAACTCTGCGACAAGTTGATTCTGAATTCAATTTAAACTTTTCACTGTTTAAATTTACCGCGCAAAAATACTTTATCCAATCTTCGTTATGATCGTCTTGATTACGCTTGCAGATCTGCAGATGACGGTGGACGCGTTCCACGCCGAAGGAGTAACGACATACTCGCAATTATTGTTCGATGTCGCGCGGAATCAGGTTCTAGTTGGAGCAAGGTTCGTCCAACTTCAGCCTCCAAGCCGAAGCTTTGTTTTATTTATTATCTGAAACTGGATTTAATCGTATGCGTCGATTTGCTTGTAGAGATGCATTGTTCAGGCTCTCCCTGCCGCACCTGCGCCTCCTGGAGAATGCGACGTGGCCGTCGCCGCCGCAAAAGACCGCCATGTGTCTGGCGAAGGGCCAAAGCGAAGAGAACTGCCACAACTACGTGAAGGTGCTGCTGACGAACGGCAAGATGGTGTTTGCGTGCGGTACGCAATCATTCGCACCTTCCTGCACATGGCGCGAGGTAAAAATGCGCATGCGCAGTGCGGCGCCACCGATGCAATGCGTCCTGCTCCATTGAGCATGTAATTAGTTCACTTTATTTGTTAATTGAAGGCGATTAATTATGCATATGGAGTGGAATGTTGCTTTGCGTGGGTTGATTTTGAAAGTTGCGCCGTGCTGGCGCCATCTGTACACACTACCTGACATTCCTGGCAATTACACAAAATTGTTGACATTTCGTGCCAGCTCTGCGCGCATATTATTACACTGGCTTAATGAAAATCGTAATTTTACGATTTGCGTGCAGAAAACATAAAATTTTACGCAGTAAATCGTAAGATCATTTCATGGATAATGCATTCACAAAGTTTGAATGCAAACCAAGCGAGAATTATAGCACTGAGGAGCAAATTTAAAAAAAACTTCAATGCGAGTATACTCGTCTAGAGTAAATAGATATTTTTATTGGTTATGCTGCATTTCTTTGACAGATTGAAAGTCTCGATACAATCACAGATGTTGTGGATGGCATCGCCCGCTGTCCCTACAGCCCCACGTCGAACATTACAGCGCTGCTCAGTGACTCCGGCGATTACTACATGGGCGGGCCGACGGACTTCTCCGGGTCGGACTTTGCCATCTACAAGGACAGCCGCATCCGGACGAAACAGTATGACAGCGTGTGGCTGGACGAGCCGCAGTTCGTCGGCTCCTTTGAGAGCGACAAATTCGTCTACTTTGTGTTCCGCGAGGCGGCCGTCGAGTACATCAACTGCGGCAAGGTAACGTAACAGCAAAGCAAACGCAAAAGCAAAAGGAAGAACTTCTTCTCTTCTCTTTGTCTCTAACAGATCGTCTACTCGCGCATCGCGCGCGTATGCAAAAAAGACACCGGCGGGCGAGTGATGCTCAAAGACAACTGGACGACGTTCATCAAGGCGAGGTTGAACTGCTCGGTCGCCGGACAGTATCCGTTCTACTACAACGAGATCCAGGGCTTTGCGCACGTGCCTGAAGAGAACATGCTCTATGCGACTTTCACCACAGGCGCGAACAGCATCGCCGGTTCCGCAGTGTGTGCGTTCAACATGTCCGCGATCAATGCGGCATTTGCTGGACCATTTAAGTATCAGGAGCACGTGGGGAGCGCGTGGAATCAGCACTATGCCGAGCACCCGGAGCGCTTTGAGTGCTCCGAGGGGGCGCAGGGCAGGAACTTGATCGAAAGCTCCAAGTATCAGTTGATGGACAACGCCGTTCAGCCCACCACACTTCGTCCTCTGTATGACGCAGCGCTGGAGCGCTTCACGCACGTTACCGTCGACGTGGCGAGGACCAAGCACTCCAAGGTGCATGTGGTGTACGTCGCCACGCAGGAGGGGCTCATCAAGAAGTTGTCCGTCCTGCCGGGGACATCCGAAACGTGTCTAATCGAAGTTTGGAATCTGGCTCCCAATACGCTTCTGAACGTGCAGTATCTCAAAGAGACGAACTCGGTGTATGCGGGGACTGGTAGAGGGCTGTTGCGGATTCCAGGCCATCACTGCGAGCGCCACCGCTCGAAGGAGAGCTGCTTGAATGCGATGGACCCGTACTGTGGGTGGAATGAACTGCGGGACGCTTGCACAACGCCTCCAAACGGTGACACAATGGATAAATACTGGTTGCAGCATGCGCAAACCTGCCCGGTGTTAAACGCGCCTGTCGAAGGCGGTTGGAGCTCATGGGGAGGTTGGCATTCCTGCGCGCACACCTCACAGCACTCGGAGGACACCGACGAGTGCCTCTGCCGGCGTAGGGAGTGCAACAATCCAACGCCGCAGAATACCGAACGTTTTTGCCAAGGGAAAGCCATCACCGTGACGAACTGCACGGTGCATGGCGGTTGGACCTCCTGGTCGGCGTGGTCGGAGTGCTCGGCGACGTGCGGCGTCGCTGTGAAGACGCGCACGCGCACATGCACGAATCCGGCGCCGGCTTTCGGCGGGCGCGTCTGCGTCGGCCAGGACCGCTCGGAGGTGCTGTGCACCGGCAACCCGCCATGCCCGGTGCCGGCGCCGACGCCGCAAGATGGCGGCTGGGGCGTCTGGGAGCCATGGAGCGCATGCTCACAGCACTGCGGCGGGTATCGCACGCGCATGCGCCGCTGCAACAGTCCACCGCCGCTCAGCGGCGGGCAGGACTGCACTGGCGCTGACATCGAGTATGAAACTTGTAGGAAAGAGTGCGCGGAGCAACGCAAAACGACGACGATTAGCTTCAACTACACGAACTCAGATGGCGTGCTCATGATGCGTAAGCTGAAGTACACTTGCCGGGCGCAGGTCGCGTCGAATGCGATGATTCACATTTCGCACAGAGAGATCTCCTGTCGGAATGGCCGGCATTGCGAGGAGGAGGCGCCCGCTTGGGGTGCATGGGGTGAATGGAGCAGGTGCAGCGTCACCTGTGGGATAGGGCATGAAACGCGCGAGAGGCGATGCGAAGCGGCGGCGCGCGATTGCAAGGGGCAGGCGGTGCAAACGAGAGAGTGCATGGTCGATTGTAAGGCTTCGTGGGGTTGTTGGTCGGATTGGTCGCCGTGCAGCGTATCTTGCAGCTGGGGGATACGCAAACGCTATCGCACCTGCGTGGGCGCCTCTTGTGTAGGGGAGCACATGCAGGAGGAACAATGCGGGGGGCCGCCATGTGGATGTAAGTAATTTGTCCCCTGCCAAAGCAGAAGGTTATATGCGACTTTGCAACTTTTCTAGCCTTACTCGGGTGGGGCGATTGGACGGTGTGGTCCGAATGTGATGTGAACGACGAGCAACATCGCAAGCGAGCCTGCAGGACCCCAACACCAGGCGGTCAGATTTGTCAGGGACCTTCCAAAGAAACGCGAATGTGCATCATTGGCAAAGAATGGGATGGTAAGAAGCAATAAGTGTAATTTTATTAACTAAGTTATAGACTTCCACTTTGCTATACAGTGAAAGAGTGTTGGGCCCATAACATGTTGTAATTTTATTAATAGAGTAGTGATTCGTAGTGGAAGCGTGCAGGGCTCATAACCCGTTATAATTTTATTAACAGAGTTAGACCTCGATTTTGATACGCAGTGGAAGCGTTGTATTATCAGAGTTGCAGATGTCGACTGTGATTCGTAATGGAAGCGTGCAGGGCCCATAACCCGTTATAATGTTATTAACAGAGTTAGACCTCGATTTTGATACGCAGTGGAAGCGTTGCATTATCAGAGTTGCAGATGTCGACTGTGATTCGTAGTGGAAGCGTACAGGGCCCATAACCTATTCAAATTTTATTATCGGAGTTAAAGATTTTCACTGTAATACGCAGATGGCAGTGACAATATGTTGTGCCCATACCCGCTGTCGTTATATTAGCAGTATTTGAAATTTCGTTCTGGGCCCATATCCTGTTATAATTGTATTAACATAGTTAAAGACGTCGACTTTGAAACGCAGTGAAAGTATGATGGGCCTATACCCGTTGTCGTAATATTAGCAGAGTTAGAGAATTCGTACTGGGCCCATAACCTGTTACAATTTTATTAACAGAGTTAAAGACGTCGCCTTTGATACGCAGTGAAAGCGTAGTAATTTTATCATGAAAGTTAAAAATGTACTGGGCCCATAACCTGTTAATAATATTTACAATAGCACTTAAAATTTCATAAATTTCATAGAGGGCGCTGTGTCGTCAGGGTTACCAACAGTAAAAGTAACCAATTCCAATTTTTAACTATTTTCGCAGCTAGAGCTGGTGAATCGAGCATCGCCATCGCCCAGTCTTCCGTCGCCCCCCTCGTCGTCTACATCGCCATGGCGATCATCTTCGGCTACCTTGCTGGCGTCGGCACCATGTGCTTCTACGCGCGGCGCCGCCGCAAGCGCCGCGAAAGCGTGCCCTCCTCCCCGCACTACATGAGCACCAAGTCCAACCCCTACATCACGGTGCCCTATCACGATCGCACGCGGCGCCAGCAAAGCGCCACGACGAGCTTGACGCTCAACCTCAACAATCACGCGCAGCAGCCGCAAAACGGCACGCTACGCTCGAACAAGCTGTATGATACGCTCAACACACTCAAGCGCCACAGCAAAGAGAACAATAAGGAGAAGGAGCACATTGACGTGTTCCAGGACAAACTGTACGAATAAGACTGATACACTGATAAGTCCACGATACTTTTTACGTTTTATGTAAAACAGCCAAATATGCCAGTCTACACCATCAACTTGCAGTGTTGCCATTGTTGACGCAGCCATTTCGCACAGACACTCTGTACATACAAATACTAATCGTTTATTAGTGTTAAGACGTTAAGACTGTTAACAAATCAAGATAAACAACTGCAAGCTGACTCACATTGAGTTTTCGACTACGTTTTAAAGAGATAGAGTTATACATGGTTAGTTTTTCAAAAATATCCATTTACGCTTGGAGCGGCAAAAGAAATGAACACCTTTAAAAAGCTAACCTATATTGTATTGTATATTTTATAAAACATTAAATATATATATATATATCATTAGTTTCAATTGGAGTTTAAACGAAACCTTCCATAAATCCATAAATAAATGCAAACCTTATCGAAATTTGCAAGCAATCGTAAAGCAGGTTTAAGCTGAATCAGGTAGGGGGTAGGCAACCAAATATTCACCTTTGAACATCACTTATCACAAATGAACAAGTCGAAAATCTTCCAATCTTCGTGAAACGTGATCGAGGCAGGAGCTGCAGACTAGAGACGAGAACCTCAAATAAATATTCATTATGTGGTAGGTATGGCAAGGAACCTTCGCAATGGGTCAATGCTTCTATTTCTTCTTAATCTTCGGCGACGTGGACGAAAACACGCTCGACGCTGACATGAGATTCTCAATGTACTGGCCTAGCACCTGATTCTCAGACTTGAGCTTTAAGTTCTCCTCCTTGACGCTGTCGACGCGCTGGGAGAGATCGTCCAGCGTGTTCTGCAGCTCGAGCACCTGCGATATCAGTCGCGCCTTCTCCTCCTGCTCATCGGGGCTGGAGTCCTGCTCCAGGCTGTGGTGCTGTGGGCTGGAGCTGCCGTTGGTGAATGTGGACTGGATGGAATCCATGCTCTGGCCGTGCATCATGCTGGAGAAGTTCGCGTCGGACACCGACGTCGCCTCCGGCTCATCGGCAATGATAACTGGCGAGTGCCGAGCGCAAACGTTACAAAGAAAACAAGTGACGAGCGAGTGAAGTTATAAAAATAAACTTCAATTTAGAGGTTAGATGTGAATTTTGATGTAAATCGTTGATTTTTACCTTGGGGGTCGTCATCAGCGAGTGGAATATTGTTGAGGTCGTCTTGGAGCTTCACCCCCGACATGTTGCACTGCAACAGGATTGCGTTTCCTGCGGAATTACGATGGAAATCGCTTGCTTTCGTTGCGAGTTGTCGTGGAAGTGACGAATACGCTAAAAACATTAATTGTGGTAGGCAACCAAATATACACATTTAAAAATTGCTTCAGGAAAAACAAAAGTTGTTTGTTACAATCAAGTTATAGTTATAGCAAGGAGAAATAACAAGATGTCTTACGATTATCATTTATGAATATCCTAAGTCATAAGTAAATTAAAAGTATAATAGGATTATTTCATTATGATAAATTACCAAAAACGAAAGTATTTTCGTCGCTCACATCATTGATCAGGTTCAGCGCTTAAATTAAATCAAGGTTCCCTAACGAATTAAGACTTTAGAGCAAAAGTGTAGGCGTAATAACACTATGACTATATTAACATATAAACCGTTTCGATAAAAAGCAAGGTGTGGACCCTTTAACCAGCAATCATCAACATCCAACATGTGATGCGACTGATACCGTGATAGTCGCAAAGTAATAAGAAAATAATACATAGTGAAGATAAATGAAACAAAAATCATGTACGAATGTACGAAATCATTGTTGTGTATATGACCCGCAGCAGGGGGACAGCACCTCGCGAACGTAAAAATGCTTCCTCATTGTTGTATATGACTAAACAATCGAATCGTGTGCATCGAAATCCAAATCAAATAAAATCACATAGTAAAGTACATCAAACATTAGGATTGATGCGTGTGGGCTACTCCTACAGGAGCACACGGGACTTGAAACTTTCGTTTTATTTTTAGTTTTAGAGCTAGGGCTAGAGCTAGAGGCTAGTCGTCGATCCTCTCCGGCGAGCCGTCCTCCTTCACCGGAGAACGACTGCGCGATCGCCCTTTGCTCTCCGACCTAGACCTAGATCGAGACCTGCAGGAGAAGAAAAAAAAACGTAAAATTTAGCGGTGAGATGCTGAATTTTGCTGATGTGTTCGCTCACCGTTGCTTCTCCTTGCTCGGCGAGCGTGAATTCAAGTGCTTAGACTTAGAACGAGAGCGCGAGCGGGATTTGGACATTTCCTTGGACCGTTCGCTGCGCACACAATCAAAAAGGAGAGCAAGATTAAATTAAGAGGGAGGGCTGATTTGGCGGCGATTTGCATGAGTGATTGAGGGGTGTGGTGAGCGTGTGTGTGGTTGAGGTGGATGTTGGTGAAGTGTCTTACATCGACCGTGAGCGCGATTTCGAGCGCGCCGGCGACTTGCTCTTGGAGCGCCCGCCCGGCGATGCCGCCGACCGGCTGGCGGAGCGCGACCTGCTCCTCGACCGGCTGCGGCTGCGCGATCGCGACCTGGAGCGCGTGCGCCGCTTCGAACGCGACCGGCTGCGGCTGCTCGACGAGCGCGACCTCCTTCCACCGGCGGCGGCGCCACCACCTCCTCCTCCCGCAGCGGCGTTCCCACGGCGCTTATCCTCCACCAGGCGAATGCGCCGCCCGTTCAGCTCGTGGTCGTCCAGCTTGTCCATGGCGTTCTTCATATCTGTGCTGGTTGCAAACTCAACCACTCTGCAACACAAAATAATAAACAAAACATTAACATGTTTTTAAAACCTAACCTGAAAAAGGTTTTTCGCAGTTATTTTCAGTTGAAATTTTATCAATCACCAACAGATCAGCCCCGAAAGATGATTACAAATATCATCATTTGTCATAAAACTAAGAACAATATTTAAAAGTATTAAACGCCTTATTTTGAGGGCAGTAAATTAACTTTTAAAGCCCTAGGGCGGCAAAAAAATTATCTTTACTGCTTTTATAGAATAGATTATTTCGTATGCTCACCCTTCATTGCGATGTTGTTTGTGTGCATCCGCATAAGTGACTTCGCCAGCTTGCCGCATAAAATCTTTCAGGTCCTACACGCAAAACAAGCAATCAGTTACTAGTCGCCCATAGATAAATCGGTACAGAAATGAAAAAATAACATTACAAAGTGGTCAAATTAAAAATCAAGTACTACGTCTATCATTTCACAACATACCAAGGTGTCGGAACGCGGCGAACGATTGCGTAAAATCTCGCTTCACATCGTCAAACAAATTTAAAAAAAACGTCGAAACACGCACTATTGCAGTTACAGCGAAAGCGTGCATATTGAACACATTGAAACAGGAAACAGTTTCCCAGAACAGTGAGAGCAGCGACATCAATTACAGAAAAAATATTAAATATATAAAAAACTCGCGAGGCGCAAAGTTTTACTGCAATCGTTTTGGTTTTGTGTTCACATATTTCTTGTTAAGTCTTGTTAAATCAGTGTTTTGTGTATTGTTGTATGTGTGCGAATTGGTTAAATGGTGCATGAAAACCAAAACCCAATGTTTTCACGTCGTGTAAGCACTTTTCAAAGTTTTACGATGATTTCGACCGTGCAATGCAACGCTGCATCGCTCAGTACAAAGTCAAAGCAGAACAAAAACTTAAAATCAATTACTTGCAATTACATAATAAATAGAAATATAGAAAAAGGTATATCGTATTTTTTTTTGACAATTATGTAAATATATATATATATATAGGTATGATTCACAATATATTGCGCGTCATGCTAAGGTATTACCTGAGACACGAGCAACCAATGGGGGCGGTAGAATTAGACATGAACGGGTACTCGGACCTCACTTTGGGCCATACTCTGATCGCATTGAATGACAGACATATTGAGCCCTATGCACCGTGTACGTCACACTCTCCAAGGGAATGGGAGCTCTTTGCAAAAAAGTTCACGTTTATTTCATCATATTGTATAATGCATATCAACTTCAATGTTCAAGTAATTCAAATAAAAAAAATAAAAAAATAAACAAAGAGAAAAACTGTGGGTCAGCGCAAACTCGACTTGCTGCGCCTGCGTTGTAGGAAATGATAATTTTGCAAAATAAAGTAAACAAAACAAAGGAAAAGGCAACGATGAGAACATTGCGATTGAATTTAAAATTTCAAGTTGTTTAGGTTTACTCTAAAGCTTTTGTAAAGAGTGTAGAATCTGAAGACTAAGGATGTAAAATTAGGATGAATTAAGTAAAAATAAAAATAAAGGTGTAAATGTAAAAATAAAAGATAAAAGGAGTTGTTTGTTACGTTATGTACCAGAACGAAATGCTCCTTTTACGGGGGAAATTGACTGACTTTACACGCATTGGCACTTTGGATCGGCACACGACGTCGGCGCCGTCGTCATCTCATCCGTCAGCCATCACGCTATCGAATCGCACTCTCTTGAGAACCCATTCTGTGACACTCTCTTGCGACACGCTCGAGTTTGGATTGGAATTGGAGGCGCAGACAACACAAGAACCACCGCCCCAAGAGTAACGCGCTGGCACTTCCGCTCCGGACTCGGGATCGGGACTCTCGTCGCCCTCCGGCCTCCGGGAGTGGGGGCGCGCTCAACACGGTACGGTACAGCATCCGGATTATCCGATCACATCTCATCTCGCATCGCATTGCATCGCTCTCAGCTCAGCTCAGGCCCCTCACAATAAGCTAATCACCTCGTCACCTCCGCTTATGATACAATACACGTTCAGGGTGCGGGAGATAGGGGGGCGATAAAATTGAGCAAGGAGGAAGGGGGGCGGAAGCAGTGGGATGGAGTTGGGCGTGTGTTGCGGATGCGGAAGTCGGAGCAATAAAGAAAGAGATAATCGCATGCAACCGGGTTTGCTTGACTCGCGCTTCGGGGAGGGCCGAGGGGGAACACTGTTTCAACACTCACCTGCCAGCTGACGCGGCTGGAGAGGTTCTCCACGACGAGGCGATACTCCGTTCGCGTCGGCGGTCCATATCTGCAAAAATTAGCACAAAATTAGCGCAAACTTCGCAAAAATTATTAAAAGACGCCATTTTGTGAATGCGTCGAGTTCAGGTTAACGAGATTTACTATTTTATCATTGGCATATCAGCCTCGATTGAAATGGTCATCATTTTCTCATTGTAAGCAAATGTTACTCAAATATGGGGAAAACTTACTTGTCGCGACTGCGTCCACGAGTTGGACCGTAACCACGTCCACTCCCACGCCACTGATCTGATCCGCGTGGTGTGCCACGCGCACGTTCAACAGAAACTCTAAAAACAGACATTTTTGAAAACACTAATTCTTGGGGGGAAATGTAAATTCTTACCTCTCCCCAAGTAATTCTTTGCCATTCAGCTCATAAACTGCATCATCTGCATCCCTATAGTCATCAAACTCCTGGAATTTGAACAAAAATTTTATTTTTATGCATTTTTTTCGAAGATTACACGTATTTTAAAGTACATTTTGACAATTTCAGTGGAAAGTTAGCATCAGGATATATCAGCCCCGAAAGATGTTAAAATAAATCATCATAAAATTGCGTGAGTTGATGTGATGAAATTTCGGTGGAAAATGAAAACTCACCACAAATGCGAAGCCGTTCTTCATCGCCACCTCCTTGATGCGGCCGTACTTCCTGAAGAACTTTTCAATGTCTCGCTCACGCACTTTGTACGTGAGCCCACCGACAAATACTCTGGTGCCCATTCTATAAATAAATTGCGAAATATTAGTTGATTTCAAGTGCAGATAATTATTAAGTAGTGATGTGGACTTCAAATGCTAAAATATTTGTTATTTATAGTAAAACACTTCAAAAAGCAAGTAAAATCGAAAATGGTTATTAAATTTAACTTGCAACAAATAAAAACTTAAAAATAAACCAATATTAATATATAATGTGAATAAATACGTTTAAATACGTTTCAATCTTAGGTTTCACTTAAATTTCATGAAGTTGAAATGTATCCATATCTCTATATATTAAGTGCGTTCAAAACATTATATAACGATACGAAATTCCCAAGCAAATAATTAATGAAAATTAGTCAATAAACAAGAATCAAGGCGACACACGGCTACAGGACACGACCTCTGCATTTTTTCTGTCCTTATGAAGAAAAAGGTCTAGGCATATCTAGGCTTCGTTGTTTAATCAAAAGACATGACGACGTGACTTGGATTAGGTGTAATCCAGTTTTTATCACGATGGCGTCCTTCAGTCCTTCTCAAATTCTCAAAATATTAAATGGCGGACGCCGACTTTCCGTTCGGCGGCATGGCGCAAACACGTGGAAAGAAAGTCGCATTTTCTCCACAACGCAGTGTATTTCCGCTCGATGTTTGCCCCGTTGGCAGAAAAACAACGCATCATCGATATTTTAAACCCAATTGCAGATTATGAAAGCGCCAAGGCCGCAAACAAATCGTATAAAATGATAATTCGATGCTTGGCGATAACCGTATCGCTGCAACTAACCACGTCGCCACTCGCCACGAATATTCTACAATCTACATTTAAAAAAACTCACTTACTTGCTAAAACGATGTGTTTGTCGAAGTGTGAAGACACTTCTCGTCAAGGGCGGACTCTGCGAGCTTTGCGCTGTTATTTACCGCACGAATTTGAGGCAAATTGCTTCGACCTGAATCTCGATTTCAACGTCCCAACGTGGGCGAATGTGAAGTCAGAAATGGCGTCCGGCGCAGCGCGCCGATAACAACAACGCAGAATGCACCGGTGCGGCACAACTCGCGCATGCGCACAAGGTGACATCTGGTAACTTTACGCAGTGCTGCCAACTAAATTGACTAAGCCCAAAGGAACTCCAAACTCCAACAAGTGAAGTTCGCTCGTCTTCAGATTCTAAAACACAACTTTTCAAGCTTAAAATAGTTATTTCAGTGATTAAATCCTGTCTAAAAGATGCAGCGTAATATCAGGTATTGTACAACTTTAGCCATCATGGCTGTAGGGGCGCATATTATGAAAAAGAAACAATTTATTGTTATAAAAATGTGTGAAATGAAATCTGGTTCCATACCATACGAATATGTACGATGTATACGAATCACGTTCAGGTTCACAAACATGCATTGTTTTTATAAAAATAACAGCGTGAAATGTCGTTTTGTACTGGTTCCGAATGATATGACGGCTTCCTTCGCCCATGCAGTCGTCACACGCGCCCCGAGAAACAAGAGGCATCGCAAAATCCGAAAAAAAAATTAACGTAAATTAAAGCAAATTCAAAGTCTCAAAAAATTCAAAATGGCCTCTTCTAGCTTTAGCTGCTTTCGTGGGTTTGTGCGAGCCCAAAAATTTCCCCAGCTTCCCGAAACGCGTATAATCCACATAATTCTTCATGGAAGAAACTCCGACTCAGTGCAACAAATAGTCTTTGTAGTTCTTGAGCGCCTTCAATTGCTTCTTAATCTGCTTGACTAAATCTAACGGTTGAACTAGAATCGAAATATCACGACCGACGGCGTTGAGCCGGTCCTTCACTTGGTTGTCCTTGTAGAAGAGATTCAGCGGGCGGCCGTTGATCTCGGTGAGCACCCAGTTGGTGGTGCCGCCGGTGGCGGGGTCGCAGGCGATCGCGCGCGGCGTCAGACCGTGGCGTGCAGCCAGCCCGTCGGGCAGCACCTCGGCGACGACGGCCGTGGAGCCCTCCTGCACGATGCCGAGCGGCTGGCCGTCGGCGTCACGATGGATGACCAACACCTGGCCGTGCGGCACGCGACTCACCACGATCTGTACGTGCAGACTCTGGCAGGCGCGCAGCACCTTCTGTACGTCGGCGGTGGTGCGCGTCTTACACCCGTCGATCGTGAGCAGCTGGTCGCCGATGTGCAGCACATTGTACAGCATCGGATTCTCCTTCAGCTTTAGCCCGCACACCCAGACGAAGCTAAAGGCGTCCACGAAGGCAATGCAGTTGGTGCAGTCCTTCTTGCGCAGGCGCAATCGCACGCCGCCGGGATGCTCGATCTCCTTCTGCAGCTGCATGACCTGGTGCTCGCGCAACGTGAGATACGGTTCGGGATGCGCCGCGTTGAGCTGCTGCAGCTGCTGATTGACGCGCTGCTGCTGCGATTGTGTGATGAATTGCAGATTGGACGGACCTGGTGATTGCGCCAGCTGGAACAGGTGCTCATAGCGGTTGACGTTGTCGACGGTGGGTACTGCCTGCGCCAGATTGTGCTGCTGCTCGGCGAGGAGCTCCGCCGATAAATTCTCGAAGTTAAACACGCTCGCAACGGGATGATTTTCGTTGTTTTCCTCCGCCGTGGAGGCGGAGTCACGTGAGCTCGACGAGTTGGACGAGTTTGATGTGGTTCTTTGCAGAATATCCCTTCTGAAATTGTAAATCTCAAAGTTAATTTGTTTTTTGTTGTTTCCATATGTTTCTAACCTCATAGCTAATATCACATTGTGATTGGAGTTGGAATTGGAAGAAACCGGTTCAATACCGGGTAGAAACGCTGGTGGTACTTCCGGGGGCGGTGGGAGCGGCGAAGTGGGATCTCGCGTTGGCAGTAACGGCGTGCCTTTTGACTCGGGCGGCTTGCTATATAAATTTTCCTTAGGCGTGAGGATCTTGAGCTCTTCAAGTTTGCCCCGCAGACTCTCCACCCAGTCGAGCATCGCCTCCCATGACGGCGCCGCTAATCGTACCACCTCGCTGGAGAGTGTTATCACAAATTCGTAGTCTTGGTCCTGCGCGCATATCGTCGGCGAGACGTGCTGGGCGTCATTGAGGCTGGTGTACCAGAGCGGCTTGTGTAGCACCGCCGATTTGTTGTCGAAGTAGGTCTCGAGGTACGCTTCGGTGTCATCGTGCACACAGAATACCACCCAGACATGCTCCTTCTTGCCCTACAACAGTTTGCAGTATTAGTTGTTGGCAGGCCGGCCGGGCGCATCAATGTCATAATAATTAGAGCAATTAGAGCCAAGCAGTTAGTTAGTTAGCAAATCATGATTTCCACATGAGATGTGCGTGGTTTGTCTTACACGTTTGGAGTCGCCGCATCCCTTGTTTAGCTTCTTGAGCCAGGTGTTCTTATGAATCTCGCGGAACATAGGGCTGTCGAAGTGCCTGCCGCTGCTGCCCGTTGTGGTTGTAGCGCTCGTTGGTGTGCTTGTTGGTGCAGCCATTTCCGATACGAATACGCGCCGCACGATTTTCCCTCGCACATTTTCTCGCGAGCGCTGCGACAATTGGAAATGTGGGCTAGCTGTGGTGCTAGCGCTGCGTGCGATGCATCGTCGGCGGCAGGATGGTGGACGGGATGATAAATGATAATAAACAGGCGCGAGGCACGCACCAGGCGCTAGCACACGGTTTTGTGCTCCGAACCAGCTGAAGCTGAAGCAGCAACGAGCAACCAGCAAGCAGCCGAAACCAAGGCAAGCAGTGAAACGAGACGCGAAACGTGAACAGAGAGAAGAGAGAATGAACAATTGAATGAGAAAGATGCCGGATGCGCACTGCCAAGCTGCAACTTATGACTGCAACCTGCGAGCCTGCAACTGTGAGTTGTATTACCAAGTTGTACGTATGGTTGCCTCTTTCTAAAACATTCAACATATGATTCAACATTCCTGAAGCAGAACGAGAAGCACAATAATTGCTAATAAACAGCTAATAAATAATTTAAATGTACGCCTTCTACGTTCCAACGAATTGAAAATTGTAGTGTTTCATGCATTATTTATTAGAACTACCCTCTGTACCCACGCCCTTATAAGCAGTCAGTAAAGTCGAACATTTTCGCAACCAATACAGTGTGTAACTGAATTGGCGGATAATCTACACGTGGCGCGAAAAATCTTATTATAAAAATGATCATTTGGTCACACGAGGTGATCAAAGTTCCCTTTTTTAGGTTACAAATATGCGTAATAATTTTTATGCACGTCATTGGGCGTCTATAAGAGTAGTTCAATATCTGACCACCAATTTAACCAATGTAAAAAATGGAGTTTTTGTTCTCGTAATCCATGAGTAATATATTTTTTAATCAACTTTCGTGAATGGATACATTTTGTTTTGAGTTTACATGTTTCGGCCATGTTTCGGCCATTGCGCGTCGATGGGGCATACAATGTTTTATGCAAGTCATTTATTTGCATTATATCTAAACAATGTACGGTATAAATTCATATTCAAAGTCATTAAATTCATAACAGAATTCGAATCTCTCAATTCATTC
>JARJDQ010026469.1:0-11069 GCA_030264215.1 Geostiba sp. GC000077
GTGGTGACATGCGACGAGGAGTGGGGTGCAACGGCAACGAGTGCACGCGGCGCGGCGATGCCAGCACGATGCCAGCGCCGGGCAACGCTGTCTTCTTGCATATCACGCATATCACGGCAGCATGTGTGTTTTATTCACCCTACCTAAAATTTTATTGATTATTCCTTTCATTTCCATTGATTTTCAATAATGACTCTTGAATTGAATTCATTTGCAATATTGAATTGACAGCATGTGCATTTGGCCGCAACCGTCCGCGAGCGGACGCGAGCGCAAGAGTCAGCAAGAGTCAGCTATAAATCATATTATTTTATTATCAATTAATATATTCTATTTACCTAACATAATTCAAATGGATGTTTATTGAAAATGACCCAATTTACATGTAAAGTACATTTGAATATTTAGGTGAAAAACTTACACGAATGGCCGCTTGGCGCTGGGGCAGTTTGTGAGTGATTCCTATGTGCAATATACCTAATATAAGTATGTGTTTGCGTTGTTTGCGCTACAGCGCAAACGCTTGCCTGAGTTACTGCCTTGCGCTTCCAGGCAATGAATAATAGCCCGTCGCCTCCACCCACCTAAGGGCGCTCTCCGGAATTCACTCATGCCACATCAGAGATGATACTCGAAAAAAATCGAAACAACACTAGTCATCTTTGGAGCAGTTCCTTCTATTGCTTGGCAATAGAGGCGCCACTTTAGTTATCAAACTCAAATTCACAAGAAGAACTTATTTATTAGAGCATGATGTTTTCAAAAATAGAAAGCATGTCCTAACGCGAGTTATTAAAACGCATCCACTTCCCAATACTTGATACAATCAGTATTCGAAGGTTTGATTCATGATCTAATCTAGATGTCTAATCCTTATCTAATCCAAGTAGGTATTGATACTATATAGTTACATTCCGGTCAGGCTAAACTCATCGTTATAGAATAACGTTCAACTACGTGTTGATCCGTCACAATGACGAACAAAGTGCTGCGCTACATTAATGTGCTTCGCTCGCAGTTTCTGTACCAAGCAGTCTTTGCATTTATCGTGGTAACTATTGTCATCCCAGCGCTTGTTTACTTTTTGGTGTACGATTTGGGAGAGGAACCTGTCGAGGAGTTGAGTACGTGCGTCATTCAATTCGATTATCGTGTACCATGCGGGTTCGTTCCGGGGCGCGCTTTGGGCAATCTCACCGCATACAATTGTCACAATAGGGATTGCTGCTTCGACAACTTCACCCAGACGTGCTTTCATTATTTGCCCTCGAAGTATGAATACCGAAACAAAGAGGGTGAAGATTATGGATACACAGTTAAAAATGATTATACACCATTCGGGACGCCAACGCTCAAAAATGTGTCAATTAAAATAAGCCCTATCTCAGAAAACATCAATTATATTGAAGCATCTCTGAAGAAAGAGGGAGCTGTCATTAGAGATGTTGATCCTCATGAGGATAATTATTATCAAGAACCTTGCTTTCAAGGAGTGGTATGCAACATATCAAAGACCGCTCTCACGTTGGATATCTATCGAGAGGATGCACCTGCTGAAATGATCCTAACAACCACCCTTGGTCCACTTATCGCCTCAGAAGGCTATTGGGAATGGAGTATGCAGATGACCAACAGAAATGGCACCATGTACGGTCTTGGGGGCTTGGAGATAACTGGAAACGTGAGCAAAGTAATTTACAGAAACGAGCGAGAGCAGAGCAATGTACCATTCTTCTTGGCGCAAAAGGAGACACCAAAAGGCTTGCAATATCACGCACTGCTCGTGCAGCATACAGGCGCTTTAGAAGTGGACGTTTTAGAGTCAAATCTTATCATACTAAGAGGACTGATGACTGATGGTTTTACCTTGCGCTTATTCCCTGGTCCCTCATTAGAAGATGTCCGAAGACAACTGAGCAGCAGTTATGTGCCGGAAGTTGTGCCTAGATGGTTGCTCGGAACACACATATGTCGTAACAGTGTCACCGATTTCGGGTCCATGGTACAAGAGTTTGTGAATGAACAGCAACTTGATTCTTTTCAAGCAGATTCTGATTGTTTTAATGAGATGTTGATGATTCTTCTGATTGAACTGTACGATGAACCAATTACTGATCGAGAAACATATGTTCGGGATATGGTACAAAAGCATTTGAAAACAAAGTTTGTGTTGCCATTAACACCTCATGTAGGTCATCTTCATCAAATGCATATGCAACCCAAAACACACTATAATTTGCTTCACATTTTTAGATTCCCAAAGGAGTTAAAGCTACTGAAACAAAAGCAGAAAGAACCAATTCACTCTTCAAGAAAGCTGAGGATATGGAGGTGCTTTTGAAAAATGCAAAACAAGAAATTCACATTGGGCATTATAAGAATAGAGAAGTCGCCTTCTTGGACCCCTATGCACCTAGAGCAGCTGAGTTTTTAAGGATACTCCTGGATATCGTAAATAGCAGATTAATTCCCTATTCGAGTATTGACGGCGTATTCTTATTGGACAATTGGCCGCAGGATGATTCATACAATTTTTCAGCTACAAAAGAATATTTTCCATATTACCATGAGGCAAGTGATTTGTTGTAAATAATTTTAACTTTGATTTTCCTAAAAACGATTGTGACTTTAGAACATAACAATGGCATTAAATAGAACACCAGCAATGCTACTTGAGGATCAAGAGAATTACGTCAAGAAGCAAATTGAAGTTGTTCGTGACGTAGTCTCGACTGCAATTGGCAAAGATATACCAATTTTAAGTTCCACTCATTACTATGGGCTAGGCACCCCAATGCTTCCGCAATACGTCAATAGGACATGGATGGATATGAAAGACATTATCACGCGCACCCTCTTCGCCAACATGTTTACGCATCCAATCTCTTTAACACCCGTTTGCGGCACAAATTCGTGGCTGAACGACACCGCGAATGAGAACGAAATCTGCGCCCGTTGGTTCATCAACCAAGCGATGCTTCCTGGTCAACGTGTGACCACAAACTGGTACACGCATGGAAATTTTACAAAAGCATCGCGAAACATTGTTCTCAAAGCAGTGGAATTGAAGAAGACGTTGAGCTACTATAAGTATGGTCAGTACCGCGAGCATGGTCAGGTTATCAAACCTATGTTTTTGGATTTCCCAAATGATAATGCCACGTGGTCTCTGGACGATCAATATCTTCTTGGGGACTTGGTAGTGGTGCCGATTCTACTGCCAAAACTCACATTGCGACGGTTTTACCTTCCCGTAAACTACACGTGGTTTGAATTTTGGGGTGGCATGAAATTAATAGACAGTGGATGGCAGAATTTGAGTGTTTCCAAGGATGAGCGGCTGATGTTTTTAAAAGAGGGAAGTCTCGTACATATCATAAAGGTAAAGATATATGCAACAAATTAAGTCATAAAATAGAAAGTTGAACATAACGGCAATTTAAATTGTTTGTCTTAGGAGACCAGTACGGCAGAAGCCAGTTTTGAATTGGTGGCAGCAAGGCGCTGCATTGTTGGAAGACAAGCCATACAAGGATCAATTTATTTTGATAATCACGCTTTAAAATTGGAAATTTTGGATCGTTTCATGCAGATTTCCAATATTGTAAATGTCAAGGAAGACATTAACTGTGCTGCCCCAACGAAGAAAAATCATCCTTATGTGATCAGCAAATTAAAACTGTATGAATGTCAAAAGAAGGATGCGACAATCTACAATATTAATTTTGATATATGCGCCAAAAACAATAATGATATAGAACATGTCGTCATTCGGAATCATGTGAAATCTAACTTTTAAGCAATAAATCAATAAGTTATTTATTTTTAAAGCAGCGAGTCACTTACTAGTACAGAAAGATGGGGAATGATTTTTTTAGTTCGTTGATGGAATCTTTTTAAGATACTAAAAGTCTAGAAAAATCTAAGCATGCATACTTGTAGCACGGATTGTCAAATAGATAAACTGAAGGCCGCTACACAACCGCCCGTGAGCGAGAACGAAAACTGAATTTTGGTCAACATTTTCTGACATTCAACCAATCGAACGCCCGAATTCAGTTTTCGTTCTCGTTTATGAGCAGTTGTGCAGCGGCGTTAAGTCTACTCCCGGCGCCTCCACAAATACGTATTGCCAAAGGAGCAGATAATATTTCACTGTGCATGTAAGATGCAATAACAATCAAATACATACCGATCTTTGGCAAGAACGAAAATTAGTTTTGAAAAAATAAATGGCAATTTTCAATGCGTAATAACTCATAAACTTACATAATTGTGATATCGTGGTAAGTTGGAAAATTTCATTCCCTTTTCAGCGATGCTATTGAATGCTCAAAATATTCATTACGTTATCAACCAATATATCACCAAATACAAGTCCGTAAAATGAAAATGTTCGTGGAGGCGCAGGCGCCGGGAGACGAATGTGTTTCTCCATTTGAAACTTTGTGCAAGAAAAAATGCATTTTGCATGCTCATATTTATCTAAACTTTGTATGTCAAAAAGATACCATCAACGAACTAAAAAAAAATCATGAATTTGTTCCACCTAAAAACCTTCTAAAAACCTATTTTTCCTGTTCAATACATAACTCCATAGTATAGCTCGCAATTAAACGTCTCATGCATAGGTCTCATGTGTCATGACACGAACATCAATCATCAATAACCAAATGTCATATACCATTTAATCATTGATTCTTTTATAATTTACGGACGAATTTTACCACGTTTGATACAATGTTTTATTTCATTTTGCACAAATTTGCGTCACAAGTGAAGCATGTCGACAAATCGTATTCAGAAACTGCTGTTTTCCGAATATTGTGACTTCGAAGACATGGTTTTAGTTGAAAGTCCGTTTGCAGAGACGAATCGGGAAGGGAAAGGTTTACGACAAGTTAATATGGGTAACACTTTCATTGTGATACCTCCTCTCGATAGCAAAAACAAGTAAGTCTTTTGCAGGTTTAACTCCTTCAAAATTGGTATTGGCTACTGACATAATTCCTTTTGCGAAAGACAGCTCCATTCTATACATACCTGGCGTGGATCCGGAAATAGAAACATTAGAACTGGTTGCAGTCTATCCAATCGATTGCGTCAACTTAAGTGTTTTTCATAGACGTAAAAGGCAATCATTGAAAGCAAGGTTTTGCAATAATAAAGTTATGTATTTCGAATTGGGCGGTTTTGAAAAACGGAACGTAAGAGGACAAACGTAAGTCAGAGTGGTAACTAGCTTTTGGCTAATTAACAATTCATACTTAGATGTTCTGGAATCTATGGTGTGAGAAAATCAAATTTCTTAATCCTGAAGACGCAAATTTCTCCCATTCGGAAACTTCAGTGGCCACATCAACCAGTAACAGTACGCTTTATTTGGTATCGAGTAAAAAGTACAATAATCGCGGTGCAGCCCAAATTTGGTGTCAATATGCCGGCGGAGACTTTGCCAGGGTAATATCTCATCATGTACCTGAATCGGTTCCAGTTGATATTTTGGAATTATAGAATCGTGCGCCTAAGTGGCCTGACAAACACTTGTATCTGGGTTCAGAATTAGACGAATCACCTATGAAATACGCCCCAGTTCAATTACCACCTTGTGAAGAGGAGTTCCTAGCAAGGAAGTGCAGCAATGATACACAAATAACGACCACCGATAAAACCATTTCGACGCAATTTTCACGCGAACCACATCGACCACTCGCAATCAACAGATTCTCATCGGGTGTACCCGAAAACTGTAGCACTGGACTCTTCCTCCCTGAGGAAAAACACAAAACTTTACATCTGAATAAAATATTCGAGTTTCCCCAGAGTTCGCTGTCCACTTGCAATATCCAGTTGGATCCTGCTTCTATCGAGTCCCTGGATTTACAATGTCTTCATGCTTTGGTGCACAATCAGCCGAACAACTTTCTGGAGGTGGCAAACAGCGCCGTGCGTCTCTGGGAGATGCAGAACAGCAAGACAAGCATAAGCAGTCGTGCAAGACATCGTCGAAGGTATGCTTTTGCACCTCATCCGCATTTTTACCGCGGCTTGGGGCCATGGAACGTCAACCAGGGCGAACGATTCACGCTGCAAATGAAGAGAGCCGTCTCAATGGTGAGCATCAAGCGCCAACCTATCGAATCAGAGCTGAGACTCTCCGTATCACGACGACAACTGATTGCATCCATTTCGTACGAGAACATATACGAAGAACAGAAGTATAATAATCATAACAATACGATAAGAAACAGTCACAAATCGCCGGTGATATTCTTTTGGACGCCGGAATATTGGTACAGGCCTTTGAGTGCTCGCGAAGCTTATCAGGAGTTACAAGCGCATTTGCACAAGATACACGAGTACCATCAAATCAAGGATACTATCAAAAACCATTGCAAGTTATCGCAATTGTAATTTCTACAGAACACAGTATTTGTAATTTATTATTTGTTTTTCAGTTTTCAGAAGGAAACGAAAATCTTCCGCGAGTCTTTCAACAGCATTCGATTCCGAGAGTGAATCGCCCAGCCAAACATACTTTCACAAAGTGCGAAAGAGTAAACGAGGTTCTTTCATATCCAAGGTGTATCCAAAACGAACATCGTATGCTTCGTCAGGTATTACTGGCTGATGCTTCCGAATCAAAATGAAAGAAATTCTAACAGCCCTGTGTCCATTATAGAAAATCGAAATAATGTCCCCAGAAAAGAAACATCCGTTCAGTTTCTCAAACGCATATTACGCATGGAGATTGCACTCTCTGCCTGGGACTTTGATTCCAACATCTTGGCGATTCAACTGACACTAATTGACAGGGATCTTTTCGTGAAGATTATTCCGGAGGAACTGTCCATTTTACTCTGGCAGCAATCTTCGAAAAATGCTTCCAATATTGGTGCACTTATCGCGTTCTCGCATAGAATTAGTTCGTTGGTTTGCACCGAAATTCTCAAAGATGACACTGAAAAGGTAGAGCTTACTTTGAACTTTTTGAAACCAGTAACACAATATATATTTCAATGTGTAGATTCGTGCCAGATTGATCACGAGGTTTATAAACGTGGCGGAAAAATGTAACAGTATTAATAATTTTCAATCGTGTCGGAGCGTTTTAAGTGGATTGCAAGCACCGCCGATTTATCGCTTGCATTCCACGTGGAATTATGTGCGCAAGCGACATTCCTCACGTTATGGGTAAGTGAGTAAGTTTTTATAACAAGCAGTGCCGACAATCGCGTTTGGATACTTTTTCAGAGTCTTTGAGAATTTATGTCGTTTGTATCGTGATGCACGAATGCCATCCTATCAGAGCTCGTTTCAACATGCATCAAAGTCGGCGATTTACATGCCATTCATTGGGGATATCATCGCTAAGCTCTTGGATATTGTTCCAACAGGAAACAACATTCGCAATAAGGAATCATCCATCTCACAATCGACGTCCACATATGTAGGTTCAAGCAATTTAGGTAATTATATAACTTTTCTTAACAGATACGAGTTTCTAACCTCCAAAGTAATCACATCAATTTGGCGGACGGTAAATTGACTATTAAAATCCTAGGGCGGTTAGGAAATAGCTCAATGTCTTCAATACAGGTGGCGCCAGCAGTGTCAAGAGGTTAAGACTCTCGCCAACAGATGGCCTTCGTCCTTAATACTCAATTTACCGCCCTAGTTGCGCCATGTACGAATATTATAAATGTGTTTTAAAGGACTCAAGATATCAGTGAAACGAAAGAATCAATCATTCACATCAGAACTGCCGCAGCGAATTGAATCAAAGTTGGAACAAACGCAATCTCTGTTCAAGAAAATCATCAGCTCATTGAAAGTGTGGCGCGCTGACGAGCCCAATCAAAATTTATCGAACGCAACGTTTCCAGCCAAGCCGAAAGGGAAGCACATCGCCGACTACAAAAGCATTGCTGATCACTATAAGGAGCTGTACTTTTACGAGGACAACCGTCAGGAGCGACTAAGGGACAGCATGAAGCACTTGGTAATTCATCAAAATGCAGCTGCTAGGTATAACTACCCACAGAACGATTTGGCAAGGGAATATTTGCTGAAAGCGCGCTATCGGGAAGATCAAGAAAACTTTATGCAATCGTTTATTATCGAACCACCGCTACATTTCGATTAATGATAGTGATACTGATCAGAGCTTATCATTTGGATATAATCAGTGATATTCTTATAACTAAATCATAAATATATTTTTAAAAACTTTCAAAAATAAAAAAAATAAACGTAACATTCTTAATCTGTGGGCTTAATATGTGGTTACTTAAAAAAAACTGCATTAGGTATGCAGGTAAGTCATTCACAGTTAAATGATTTGATAGCCTTCATTAATAGTGCGCGGACAACATCGCTGTGTCTCTCCCCCATCTCCACTAGAGTCTTTTCAATAATCTGCCCATCATTCATCAGTCTTTTGCCCGATAGGTTAATAATCCACGGGTCGCCCTTCTGTGATACATAAATGTCATACTTCACTTTATTGTCAGTCAGAACCTTTTGCAAATCTGTGTGAAGACCATCCTCTGAGCTGGGTGTGCTTGGTAAATCAAAAAATGACATCAAATTATCCAAATCATTGTTGGTTTTCACTTTATCAAGCTTTTTTGAGTTCTTGTAAAAATCAATAATTGTTTTATTATCCAAAGGGTTAGCAACACTTGGTGATAACGTTATTGTTGAGGAATCATTCATGTCAATTAAGTCCTCTTCTTTGGATTTTGGCCTGGCTCCAATTCTGTAATCAATTATTAAATTAAATCAATAACAACATTCAGATGAGTGATGATGTATATGTATGATCATACATTTCTAGCATCAGCCTGGCACTATCCTGCTTAGCAAATTTAGTTGTGACACCAGTACCATGTGTTGCAAAGTACTGATAGACACATTTTGTAGTGTATTTGTTGCCGACTTTGCCACAATCAAAGTACTCTGGTTTTTTGTAGTTATACTTGTCGCAGTAGACATTCATTGCACTAACAGAGTCAAGCTCACCAGGTGGCACAAACTTGCATTCTTTATTTGGAGATGTAACTGGTGCAATAACATCTGGAGAAAATGAGCTTTTAAATGAGAGTGTGTCTGAATCATAAAAGTTATAATCAGGGGATTCAAATCCAGTTTTCTTGAATGCATTTTTGTTAGTACACCTGCGATGAAAATACATGCATGTTCATTAGCAGAGATAAATGTAAAAAATACATACAGTTGATACATGGCTTTTGCACTCTCCTGCTTGGCAATTTTTTTGTTGGTGCCTTTACCAGAAGTCATCATTTCTTTATGTTTGCATTGAGTGACAAATGTTCCATCATATCCTTCAATATATTGTGGATAAGGAAAGTTATTCTTTGAGCAGTATTCATTCAGTGCTCCAACAAAATTGTCATTTGTTCCAGGATTAATAGTAGCTGCTGGCAATTTTATTGGAGGTAAAGAATTGTTGGTGGTAGGATTTGGTCCCAGTCCCAACTTGAGGATCATTTGCTCTGCTGCTTGAGTTTTCGCGGCTCCCTTGGATGATGCACTACCCGATGCGTTTATACCTGCAATTCGGCACTCCACTAAAAATTGCGGGGAACCTCCAAATGAGGTGTCTCTTGTTGAATAATCCGGGTATTTTTTGTACTTTAAGATGCAATGTTCTTGGAGAACGTTTATTACAGACTTTGACATTGTGCAATCCAGTGCAATCAAAACAACCAAAACTCGTCTTGTAACCCCCTCAAACTGTAATCGTTTAATCACTTCTTGTATTGTGCAATCTTGCTCAGTAGGAGTATCGTTCTCAACACTTGCGAGCTGCGAGTCTGCGACCAGCTGCAACTGGCTGCCACTTTGCGTTTGCGAGCAAATGTTGCGACTTGCGAGCATGCGAGCTGCGAGTTGCGAGAATCTCTGACCACGCGAGACGCGACCGTTCCGACTGGCATTTGCTTGAGCAAGCTGAAATAAAAAGCGCCAAATTTGAACTTGCTATTATTCCACTGACAAATCAGCTGAGCTTATTTGCCCACTATTGTATCACTATCTCCCACTCCAAAAATTAAAACGACCTACAAAACCAAATTCTATACAGGGTGGACAGGGTGTCCTTCCATAATATTCCTTCCTCAATATTTCGTAAGTGTGAATGTCAACGCAAACTCGAAAGTTTCGTTGGTTTCGAGTCGAAACCAAAAAAAAAAATCGATTTTTTTTAAACTTGATCCTTTTTAAACTTTATTTGAGGATTCGGATATCCAAGAAGATGCTCTTCAACATGTACCCGTTGCCAACCCCCTCAGGTCCCGGGAAGTGTCTTAATAGTTATTTATGAAATTAGTGTGTAAAGTTTGATTTTAAGATGCGAGGTCGAGCATCTTAAAATCACTTTACTCACGAATTTCATACAAATTTTTTTCTACGACCACATTTAATNCCACTAACACCGCTTCACCCGACAAAACTGATCGAAGATAATGAAACTTTTCTATGTTGATTATCGTCGCCTTTGAATGGACTAGAGACTCGTACAGGTCGCGAAACTCGGGCCAACCTTCCACTCTGCCATCGAAGACCGGCAACTTAATTTCCGGACGCTTGATTTTAGCACCGCTTGATGTTGGATTACGAATGGAGCATCCACCCACATTTACATGATTTTGAGCGAGTATCGAGCGAATTTTGGAATCAAGTTCGTAATAGCGGTTTTCATAATTTTCGCGTTCTAAAAATTGAGCGGGCGGAACTTCTTCGTCGAATGTGATGTCGATTGCTAATTGTGCGGCGAGAAATTCATTATAAATCTCCGTGAGTTTTGGCAGCCGGGTTTGTAAGCTGTCTAGAACTTCGCCGGAATATCGTCCTTGATACCGGCGACATAGTTTTTTATGAGTGTGACGCGTTTTGATCGCTCCGCGTGTTTTAACGAGCCGACAAAATTCCACCTCTTGAGGGGTTGGGGCCATGGTGACGAAAGAAATAGGAAACGAAAGGACTTACCACCTTTAATTGTCGACGACGATCGAGTAATAATGCGATTGAGCTGCGCTAGCGAT
>JARJDQ010026476.1:0-11260 GCA_030264215.1 Geostiba sp. GC000077
AATTCATTTATCCTCGAACATAGGTCAATGCACCGAATCTGTATTTTGAGTTTTGCTCTTTATGCTCCGCGTACGGGTACACCGGTTCGATTTCGTACTTTCGCCATTTACTTTCGAACATACGCCTGCAGTTTCATATAGGCAATGTTCGAGGATAAATGAAAAGCACTGTATTGCTATTGCATGATTCGCTACTGGCGCCACCTAGTATTCAAGATATGAAACTGTTATTTTACCGCCCTAGGGCTTTAAACGTCCATTTATCGCCCGTGGCCGGTAAATTTATTCTAAAATGTAGGTGGGCGAATAAAACTTACTCTGTCCGGATAAGGGATCAATCAGATGAATAGCATTTGTCACTCTATTGACCAAACAGACCTGTGAGATGCCACCCAGCTGGTTACTCAACTTCTTAGGCAGGCATATCACACTATCCTTGGAGATAGGTACGATTTCAATGGAATATGTAAACTTGTAATTGTATGTATTGCTGTGAATGTCATGTGATATCAACTTTTTGGAGTGTTGATACTTGCACGGCAGCACAGCGCATACAAAATCAACCATTTTACGCGCATGCGACTCCGAAACATAGAAAAAGTCCAAACCCTCTGGAAATGGTTCAAATAATAGTAGAACAGAAACAATTTACAATATTGAGCGGGCCCCCACGATCCGCTTGCTGACGGAAGGACAGTTACAATTCCTTTTCGTCGGCATACGGATCGTGGAAGAGGGCCTTTACATACCATGAATTGGTTTGATGCCCAAAGTATTCTCATGAGCTTTATGCTTCAAAATCAGCTGCTCCAGGTAGAAGAACGTCTTCTTGTTGACCGCCTTCTGCCTCACTTGCACTTGCGCGCGCCAATAGTCCTGAGCCTCAGTGCGATGGCATTCATCGCACATCTGGTGTGCCACCACATATTCAACAATGAATACCTGTTGGAGTACTGCACCGCCAACCACCTCACCCTGCACGGTCAGTTTGACCTTGATGCGTTTGGAATGCGGCTCAGTCCACACAAATGAGGCGTCTACCAGCTTCACACGACTTAGCCCTTTCAACTTTTTCAGGCAGAGTGACAGCAATTCTCTGGATTCCAATGCAGCTTGAATCCATTCTGCCGGCGGCTGGAGGTAGCGCTCACAGCCGCGACAAAAGTGAATCGTGGCTTGCTTGGGAATGCCCTCAGTGATGTCCACCTGCGAGCGCAAACAGCCAACGCACATGTTTGATGGGTTTGGCTCGATTGCAATGCCACACTCACAACATAATCTAAATATGAAGAATGTAGCTGATTGATATGTTTGCTGTTCGGTTGTAATTGATAGTTACTTACATTCTCTTCGCTTCTAGCATTTCTGTGTTTTCCTGCATGTATTCCATGATTACTTTATTTAATTTCTACGCAATGCAAAGGTGAAACTGAATCTCAACACGTTGTTGTAGTGATTACAGGTTAGGTTTGCAAAAGTTTGAAGTTGAATGATAGTTTAAGGTGGCCATTGATATAACAGTCTTGGACTTAAATTTTAGCGTCTTTTTAGAAACTACACAATTTTTGCAGAACATTCACAATTGTTTGGTAATGCCTGAATAAATGTGCCAAAAAATATTTTTACGGAAAACTGTAGAGTACAGAAAGTATTTTAATTTAATGTTCCCGTACATCAAGTCTGGAGATTGACTATCACTTGCGCCTTTACTTTATCCCAATGTAGGCAACTCATTTTACAGATTTAAACACCGAGAAGTACCAACTGCGTATAATTAACCAACGGCGGCATATTTGAATAACCAATGAATCATTGATATATTCGCATCAAGTGAAAGTTAATGCCATGGAAGAAGAGGCTGCTGTTAGCATCACACTGGTTTGCTGTTAAACGCCGCTAAACATACTAATTAGAAATCCAAAACTCTTGACTATCTTGAGCAAGCCACGGCCAAATGATGCAACGAGACGACATTGGTTGAGCGTTGAGCTGTTCTGTCGTCAAGTCGTCATCATCATAACTGACAGAGTGTGACAAAAATATCGCAAAAACAATTTTATAACATATTTATCGGCTTCGCAAATTGGACTGGTATATCCTACACGAACTATAATAGCCTTCTACGCTTGATATACAATTGAAATAAAATATCACCAATGTAGGGTGCAACGAGTGCAATATTCGAAAACTCACGGTTAACCTAAGTTGCGGATCGGACATTTCCAACACGTTCAACAAGCATTCAACAGTAATCGAGAGCAAATGCACACAAAAAATGCATAAACGGCATTGCTTAGGGCTGTCTGCGCTGTTCCTGCTCCTCGTCACCGAATTACAAGTACAATGTGCGCCTGCACCAGCACCAGCAGTAAGTGTGTATGATAAACTAGTTGAATTAACCACAAGCGAAAAGTGCACTTATTTACAAAATACGACGCTGCTGCAAAGAAGCGAGCCAAAGTTCCTGCTGGAATGTGGCAGCTATGAGGATGTGATCAAGGAAAACTTAGAAACCTTTTATAATCTGGAGAAGTTGCATTGTTTGCTGTACTATGACACTTTTGAGCAGTTGTGTGCCAAAGGCAAAGAAGACCTGGTAAAGGTGATCATTTCAGAGTCAGCAATCAAAAATGCAGATAATGCATCATTGACAAATGTCTGTGATGGTATTCGCCAGTTCTATAAGTCATACAATGCCAGCAAGGTGGCAAGCATAATGCAGAAGGGCAAGATGTGTGAGAAACATTGTGATGATCGAATACATGAGGGACATGTCTTTAAGGCATGTGGATTATCTGCTTTGATGATCCATGCACAGCAGCCAATGCAATCTAAGCCAGCACCAGTGCCACAGAGTGCACAAGACACACAAGCTGAACATGATGATGACAGCAATCAAGTCCATATGCCAGTGGTAGTAGATCCAGTTCAAAGTGTACCCCAAGATGCAAATGAAGAAGCAGTGAAGCAGTCAGTGTTGCAGTCTGCATTTGATTCAAAGTCAGATGGTCAGATGGCAGCACAGCAGCCAGTGCTGCCACCTATGCAGCCAAAACAGTCACAATCAGTACCTGTAGCAGTAAAACATGCTCCAGTAAGCACCATTGATGAAACTTTGATGAAAAGCCTGAACATATCTGCACCTACAGTTGATAAGCAGCCTCATACTGAAGTGAAACCAGTTTCATCCAGTGATAAGCCAAGTCAGAAAAGCACTGATAACGTGCCTGTGCTTGATGCCGGCGACAAGAAACCCAATGAAATGACACCTAGTAAATTCGCCAAGGTAACAGAGCCAGGCATTCCCGTAAAACCTCCTGCATCTGCACCCGAAGCAGCCGTTGAAAAGAAAATAGAGGCCATCTCGCAGCCGCAGAACAAACCGCAACAAGATGTCAACGTCAAGAAGCAGCAGACCACACCAAGCGCGAAAATCAACGTTTCGCCGGACGAATACCCTTTGGAAATGGATGATGATAATCTCCTGCCGGGTGATCCGGACCCAGCCGAGGAGCCGGCACTCCCACCACCGAGGGAGAAGCCATTGAGTACCAATGAGGATGAAGACGTCAATCGCAGCATGACCAGTGACGAGCTACCCACGAACGATTCCTACTTCTTTTCGTATTTCATGATGTTCTGCATTCTGTTCGTCATGGGATATGTTGGATATCATAACAAGCAAAAGGTAAAAACTAAACTACTATTTTCGGCTATATTCGACTATTTTCGATCGGATAGCAAACAGCCCCTTTTCTCCCTCAGTACACTAAATACTATATTGTACCTAGGGGGGCAAAACTCAGTTTTCCTCCCGATGTCTTTCCGTTAAGGTAGTTGAATGATAGTTATTTCATTTTAACGTACGCAATTATGTGGAACGGCGAAGTCAGTGCAAAAACTACTGAATTATGAAACTCTATTAGAAACAAACCGTTCGATTGATACTAGATTGTGTTGTACAAACGAATTATTTATTTGTCTAGTTATTGGCGTTGATACTTGAGGGGAGACGTGGCAGAAGACAACCGCGCCGCCGCCCGAACTCGGCCAACTATCACAAGCTGGATAGCAACCTCGAGGAGGCGGTGACATCGTCGTGCGACAAGACGACGTCCAACGTGATTTACTAACTAATTTACTTAATGCAATTTTTTGTACATTTGTTGTTCATTCCTTATCATCGCATGGCATGAGTCAAGACGTTTCATCATTGCACATTGATCGACTCGAGTGAAACTCGAAACATAACGATCGCGGACCATAAATGGCCCACCGGAAATTCCAAAAGATTAGATAGAATACTTGTTGCCTTTGATATTTATTTGGTGGTGATCAAAATCTAAATGGGGGAAAAGACATTACGGTGTGCAGCTTGATTTCAAGCGTTTTAAAACTTGTTTTCTATCCCACTACCCGGTTTTTGTACTAGAACAGTCGTTTTGATTCCAGATTTTGCATTTTCATTCGCATAACCGTGCATCCCTGTTATTGGTTAAATTTGTCGACAAAATTTATAAATAAAACCCCGATGTAAAATCGATTGTATTGCATTTATAAGTGATGCAAGTGCGCACATTTTATTTAGACGACACAATAGTTGCCGTCGCGGCTGCTGCGCTCGATCCATGAGAGGAAGCTGGTCACTTTGACGTACACGCTGGGGATGTTCTTTGGCGCGCAGCCCTCGCCCCAGGACACGATGCCGGAGAGCTCGAATTTGTACGGCGACGATTCGTACACCAGCGGGGAGCCGCTGTCACCCTGGAAGGCAAGGGAAGCAAGGGAATGAGGATGACAAGAGCTTTGCGTGAGGAACTTACCTGACACGTATCCGTCTCGTATCCGTACGCGCAGATGTTTTCATTTGTCTTGAACTTGTCGCCAATTAAACGCGAACGCAGGCACTCGTCCTGCGGAAGGATGCGCACGGTATTGTGCAGCAGGTACCTGGACATTTTCTTCTGCTCCGTGATGCCCCAGCCGGCGATGATCACCTTGGCTCTGGAATAGTCCGAGGCTAACAAATCCCCAAGCAAAAAACACACATTCATTTATCGTTTTCGGGTTTAATTTGCAGCAGCATATTGTACCAGGATTGGGCAGACAAATCGGAATCGCATGCTTGTTGAATGCAATGCGCCCGCGCAGCTTGATCAGCCCGATGTCGTTGTCATCGTAGGACGCGTAGCGCGTATAGTTGGGGTGCAGCTTGTTCGACTCCACCTCCATAGTGATGCCGTCCTCCATTTCGGAGTCATGCCCGCCGACCACGACGCGCATGTATTGTGGATCCATGCTGAGCGGGAATTTCGTAAATCACCCTCAGGAACCCAGCCGAAAGACAGACCAAATACTTACTCGTACATACAATGCCCGGCGGTGATGATGTACCGATCATTCAAGATGCCGCCGCCGCAATACGCCTTCCCGTGATACTTCAGATACACCATCCATGGATACTGGTGCGGGAAGGCCTCGATACCATTGATGATGCGCATATCGATCTCCTCCATATTCCCCACGCCGCATTCTGAAACAGCGTAACAGGATCAGCATATGGAGGGCGTTGAAAGTAGGTTAGAATTACCGCAATCGCGACGTATTCCACATTGGGCACCCTGGAAAACATGTCGTATTATTATACAATGTACACATTTGCTTTAGCACCTGGAACGCACCTGCAAAAGGGCTGCTATTACAATCAGTGTCGCTGCGAAGAGCTGCATCTTGAAGACTGGTAATGAATAAACGCCACACAGACTTATCAGGTACTGGAAAGACGCAGTGTGAGCACAATGCACCATAAAAAATTTATGGCACGTCCAAAAATGTGCCGACTTTATTCGAACTAAACAGTGCCTGACGATGATAATGCATCGTTCGTTATGGTTGCAGCGGCCTTTAAATAGTATCGCCTTCGTTCCGCCATTATTACAATCAGTAGACGACTGGACACACCGCCTACATGTACAATTTCATCCACTGATTCTTAATTATAAAACGTTAATTACCCAGTCGCCAATCTTTCACAGACTCGCACTTAATTAAAGTAATCACCTTGCGATTTTAATCTTTGTCACAAACTGAATTTGAACAAATTTTCAAGCGTTTCAAGGTTTCTTATTAAATGTATTTAAAGACACTTCCCGGGACCTGGTGCCTCTTGAAGAGAGGCTATCCGAATCTGTCAAGACACTTTAAAAAGGAACATGCGTTCGGGCAATATAAAGGATTTTCCCTCGCACGCCGTCAAAATATCCAAAAAATTGAGCAACATTTCAAAGTGTATTTCAAGATACTTCTTGGGCCCTGAGGGGATTGGGACCGGATGCACCCCGAAGAGCGTCTTCTTGGCTATCCGAATCTGTCAAGAAATTTTAAAAAGAAACATACGTTTGGAAAATATAAATGATTTTACCTCGCATGTCGTTAACATATCGAAAAAAATTAATGAACATTTCAGAGTGTATTTTAAGACACTTCCCGGGCCCAGAGGGGGTTGGGAGTGCGAGAATCTTCAAGAGCGTTTTCTTGGCTATCCGAATCTGTCAAGAAACTTTAAAAACGAACATGCGTTCGGAAAATATGAAGGATTTTCTCTCGCATGTCGTCAAAATAACGAAAAATAAAGCAAATTTTCAAAGTGTATTTTAAGACACTTCCCGGGATCTGAGGGGGTTGGGAGTGCGAGAATCTTCAAGAGCGTTTTCTTGGCTATCCGAATCTGTCAAGAAATTTTAAAAAGAAACATGCGTTCGGAAAATATAAAGGATTTTCCCTCGCATGTCGTCAAAATAACGAAAAAATTAAGCAACATTTCAAAGTGTATTTTAAGACACTTCCCGGGCCCTGATGGGGGGTTAGGATGGGATGCATCTTGAAGAGCCAATCTTTCACAGACTCTCAGTTAATTAAAGTGATCACCTTGCGTTTTTATTCTTTATCAAAAACTGAATTTGAACAAATTATCATGCATTTCAAGCGCATCAAGGTTTTTTATTAAAAGTGATGACAATTTCCTTTGGATGATCACTGCTGTTCAGGAATCTATCTAGATACGCATTAACGGCATCAGCAAATGGATTAGTATTGAGGCTGGGTTCTGGTTCTGACGATTCTGACAGCTCTTCAACTTGTGACGGTTTGATTCCACTTTGCTCCTCGATCCAATCCAGATACTTGGAGACGTCTGTATAAACACCCATCGCATCCTTTTGGCCACAGCTCCAACCAAACGACACAATACCTTGAAACAAACGGAATAAGCGTTACCGTCATTACCACATCAATTCAAAAACACAGTGGAGTCGACACATCGAAAACGTCACAAAACATGAACGCGCGTTATCGAAAAATCGGCGAACACCCTTGCAAAGTGAGTGGATCCATTGATGACCCCAACGATTGCTGGCCATGTCTGACGCCCAGAGCCAACATCTTCCAGCGCACCATCCGCGCGATCCGAAGACACTCCCTCCCCTGCTATGTGCATCCGCGAAGCAGATACATGTACAAATCAGTCTACGCCTTTCGCTCAGCGAAGAACTACCAGATCTACTACTGCAGTCCGTTTGTACTGCATCCATTCAGCATGCTGGCGATGATCCGGTTGGTAACCTTCTTCTGGTTCATGCTGCTGTACTTCATCGTGCACTCCTTCCGGCTGTACTTCCGCATGACCATCTACGCCTCCCCAACGCTCATTCTGCTCAAGCTTCTGCTCGCCTTCTACATCATCACGCAATTCATGGTGGGGTTTGTGCAGATAAAGAACGAACAATCGCGGATCGTACTGTCGCCAAAGGAAATCCTTATATGGAACTTCAAAAGATATATGATCATAGACGTGCTGGAATTTCTACGCGTCATCCTCATCCCCTTCAACGACCTGCCTCATGTGATTCCCATTAACTACGTCATCTACCACGTGTTCATTGTCTCGATGATCCATCGCTTCTTTGTCAGCTCGCATTACCCTGTCGGCGAGGTGCTGTACAAACTCTTCGACATGAGCCACCTGACCTTGGACATCGTCACGTTTCTATCCTTCATCGCCATCTGCATACACTACCTCACATGCTTCCGGTACGGCTTCCCGAAGTTCATCAAGATCATCGTGGACGGGGAGCTGCACATTCCCGTCGAGTCGAAGTTCACCGAGTACATCCACTACATGCACAATGTCCTGATGAACCTGTACCGAGCGACGCCGTATTTCCGGCGTGACGATGACGATTACTTCGAGATCGCCGAGTGCATTACCAAGGTGGCCGTGTATTCACTGCACGTGTACGTCGTGGTGTATCTGCTGCGAGCAGCACGGAACACCAACAAGTCCAAGTACAAGTACGGCATCATGTGGAACAACATGCAGAACTTTCTCAAGAATCGCAACATTAGCGGCAAGCTGCGCTACAAGATACTCGCGCATTACCAACACAAGTTCCAGCACAAGTTCTTCGAGGAGGCGAATATCATCGACAGTCTATCGCAGCATCTGCAATACGAATGTCAGCTGCATACCGCCAGTCATCTGATTGTAAACACATCATTGTTGCGAGGTCTGCCCAAAGTGGTTGTGGGCCGGATTATAGCTGCCTTCAAGCCCATCGTCTACCTACCAAATGACGTCATCTTCACGTGGCACAATAACTTCGATGGACTGTACTTCGTGTGTTATGGCACGGTGGCAATTTACAATGAGCGCGGTAAGGAGGTGATGCATTTGGAGGACGGTGGTGTGGTGGGTGCGACTGGCTACTACCTGGGGACGAATTACTTCACCACCACCTCGGTGACCATCACGGAGATCTACAAGCTGGAGATTTCGGACCTGGATCGTGTCACAATGCACTGTCCGGAGTTGGCCGTTAAGCTGAAGGCGATCGGAAGGCAGGGCGTGAACATTTCAAAGCGCATGTATGACAACATGAATTTGACAACGCTTGTACGCGGACTGAGAACGGATGGGCGGAATTTACGCTACGAGGAGGACCTTGAAGAGGAATTTATGCACAAAAATATTTAGCGCATATACAATAGAGCTTACCAATTGTTTGCCATGTGCTTGTTGCAGGGTCCATGGTCATGAGTGGTCCTCCACTGTCCCCCTGGAAACAAATAACGTTTATAATCCCTTGCATTATTCCACGCAAGTGTCAAAATAAAATAAAAATTGAGCAAAATTTCAAAGTGTATTCTAAGACATTTCCCGGGCAATGAGGGGGTTGAGACCAGGTGCATCGAGAAGAGCGTCTTCTTGGCTATCCGAACCTGTCAAGAAACTTTAAAAAGGAATATGCGTTCGGGAAATATAAAGGATTTTCCGTCGCACGTCGTCAAAATATCAAAAATATTCCGCAAAATTTCAAAGTGTATTTCAAGACACTTCCCGGGCCCTGAGGGGGTTGGGACTGCGAGGATCTTCAAGGGCGTTTTCTTGGCTATCCGAATCTGGCAAGAACGTTTAAAAAGGAACCTGCGTTTGGAAAATGTAAAGGATTTTCCCTCGCATGTCTTCAAAATATCGAAAAATTAGGCAACATTTCAAAGTGTATTTTAAGACACTTCCCGGACACTGAGGGGGTAGAGACTGCGAGCATCTTCAAGGGCATTTTCTTGGTTATCAGATTCTGGCAAGAAATTTTAAAAAGAAATGTGTTTGGAAAATATAAAGGATTTTCTCTCGCATGTCGTCAAAATATCGAAAAATTTAATCAAAATTTCCAAGTGTATTTTAAGATACTTCCAGGGGCTTGAGGGGATTGGAAGTGGGTGCACCTTAAAGAGCGTCTTCTTGGCTATTCGAATTTGTCAATAACGTTTAAAAAGGAACCTGAGTTCGGAAAATATAAAGGATTTTCCCTCGCATGTCAAGATATCGAAAAAAATAATAATCAAACATTTCAAAGTTCATTTTAAGACACTTTTCGGGCTCTGAGGGGGTTGGGAACCATGAGCATCTTATTGAGCGGTTCCTTGGCTATTCGAATCTGTCAAGAAAGTTTAAAAAGGAACTTGGGTTCGGAAAATATAAAGGATTCTCCCTAGTATGTCGTCAAAATATCGAGAAAAGTAATCAAAATTTCAAAGTTTATTTTAAGATACTTCCCTAGCCCTAAGGGGATTGGAAACAGGTGCATCTTGAAGAGCGTCTTCTTGGCTATTCGAATCTGTCAAGAAACTTTAAAAACGAACCTACGGAAAACATATAATGGATTTTCCCTCGCATATCGTCAAAATATCGAAAAAAAAATTAATCAAAGTTTCAAAGTGTATTTTAAGACACTTCCCTGACCCTGAAGGGGTTGGGCCCAGGTGCACCTAAAAGCAGGTCTTCTTGGCTATCTGAATCTGTCAAGAAACTTTAAATAGGAATATGCGTTCGGAAAATATAAAGAATTTTCAATCGCATGTCGTCTCTCTAACCTAACATTTTGTACTTACAGCACATGAATCTGCGCCGCCATCTTTATAACCGGCGCATAATGCATTAACAAACGCATATTCATTGGGAGCTGAGGTGTGCAGCTTGATCATGTCCACGCAGGTTGGGCTGTCGTACGTCAATATTCTTGCTTCGCGCAATTCGCAGGGCAGAGCGCCCGGACCATCCTGTGTGCTTCCAAAGCCGATTATTCTTGCTTCCGGTGCCCGCTCTTCATCGGATAACGCTACTCATCACAAACAAACCCACCTTAATAGAAGTAATATTTTCAAAGAAGGCAACATGTTACGTTTTGACGGTAGGCACACAATGCCATAATTTGATGTATCCCCTGACAATTTGAGCAAAGCTATATCATAATAGGGCTTATTCTCCATGTAGTCCTCATGAATAACCACTTTGACAATGGTATAGATGCTTTGAGTTGCCTTCTGTTTGCATTGCTCGGTGGCGCCCAGTATCACAGAGTAGACATCTTCCAACTTCAAACTCAATATCAAAAATATCATTGTCACATCTTGTATTTTCCTTGTGTATGCATAATAGTACATTACATACTAAAAGTGGAAAACAGTGAGAGAACAGTCAGAGACACGCACATCGCGTGAGCACACAAGGACAGTGTGCAAGGAATCGCCGAGAGCGCGGCGCCGAGCGATTTTATTTATCGATTGCTTTCTTATCTCCTTCGTTGCTTTTTTTGTTTTCCACTTATATACATTACAATTTACGTTACTTTCCACTTAGGTACGTAATGTATATAAATGGAAAACACCTGGCAACTAATATAAATTCAGTTGATCTGAAATG
>JARJDQ010026496.1:0-14176 GCA_030264215.1 Geostiba sp. GC000077
TCAGAGAAAGGAATATTTATTTCAGAATATAACAAATGTCAATTTTAAACTAACTTTTTAACTGTTTTCAAAACAAGCATTTTAAGTAGCTTAGTTTTGTTGGAAAGAAAATTTAATTTGCTTTTGATCAGTATATATTGCAACAATTAAGTGCTAAGTATTTCCTTGCTATATCGGGAAATAAAGAATATTTATGTGCACTTTTAATGGAGGTTGAAAAGAAATGTATGTTTATTGTAGGCAACCCATTGTACATAACACCAAGTTTTAAGGTAATTTATATCTACTTTGTGTTGTTTACTCATTATTCATATTTAGTTACGACATAAAATATAATCGTCCACAATTGTTTTAACGTGTAGCTACTGAATTTACCATTCAAATGCATTTTAATTATTATATTATTGTAATTAAGTGCTGTGCCAAGAAATAGAAAATATGTACGTGCATTTTTAAAGGAAGTTAAAATGAAATGTATGTTTATTGTAGGCAACCCAATGTACATAGCACCGAGTTTTAGTTAAATTTCAATGATTTCAACTTTGTTAACTCATTATTCATATTTAATAACTACATAAAATATAATCGTCCACACTTGTTTAAACATCAAGCTACTGAATTTACAATTAAAATGCATATTTGATGAATAAACTAAATAAGAATGTACAAAAAAAGTATTGTATAATAACGCGTTATTAAATAAAGTGGCAAAAGTGGCAAAAGAAAAAGAAATCCGCGACAGTGTAATAATACGTTCGGCATGCAATTAAACTGCATTATAATTAGGCCGAGAGTATTAACATAACGCCAATCAGATGTAATGCAAATCAGCATCAGCAATTCAGCAATGCTGTGTGGCATCTCAGGGAGGAGCATTTGCGTTTGCCTAAAAGAGAACACCAAATATTCACGCGCCGAGAACGTAGAGTATAAGCGTATAATTATCGAATACTTTTTAATTCGTTCTACAATCTTCGGACACAGGTCTGTCTATACATGGCATAATGCTACCTGCCGTACGCAACACTCAATGCTGCGAAACCTGCGAAAGTGAAGTCCATTCTTATCAATTTGTAACGCACGGCGCAATGTGGCAACGGCGATTATATCGAGCCGCATTAGGACGCCTTTAATTAAGATTTCACTTTGATGCCGTCGCATAGCATGCAAAAAAACCCTTTATGTATTTGCATGCGCTTTGTGCGGTGGCGAAGATTGGAATACGCGCGACGTCCATTTAGACAGCCAGAGTGATTTAATTAATACGAATGCGACAGGAGGACAGGACGACAGGATAGTGAGACGTCGAATCATATAATGGACGCAGAGAAGGCCCGTATGAGGAGCTTTTAACGAATTGAGATCATCTCCAAAATGTAGGCAACTTAATTTGCATATGGAATTATTTAATTTGCCAAATCTTCAATCTTGACATTTGCAATTTCATACTTAACATCATGTGATAGTGTGATAGTACAAGAAGCCACGAACACTCATTTGCTTAGTCGTTTAGGAAGTTTTTAAAAAGAAGTCTTAATTAATTTGAATGTCTCGATCCTTTGAGCGCCTTCTTGAGTCCACATTTCACATAAAAACGGTTATGTTATTAAGACGCCGCCGCCCGACGCGACTGTTTCGCTCGTGGCACATGGTGGCACATTAATAACTTATAAACAGATAATTCCACATCGTCCTAGGTGGTCGTCGCCGAATCCGAATCCGCGTGCGTCTTAATATCGAAATAATGAAACGCATCAAAACGAAGCCACCGCCAATTGAAGTCAGCGTCCTTCCTCCACGAATCTCCACTTGCGTCCATTAACTCATTTGTTAATGCTACTTTAAACAAACCGAATTAACACAAGACGTTTTTCCGTACGCTTATATACTTATTCAGTTTACATCTTCAATTTTACGGTTTTACCATTGCTACCCATGTAGTTTACTTGGTTGCATATTCCTACTTGCTTATTACTTACTTATTTAGGAGAACAAATTATTTTTTAATTAATTGAAATTACCGCGTGACCTGTGTGGCCGAGATTGAAGATTACTCCAAATAAAGGCGTATAATTGCACTTGCATGCTGGAATTCTGTAAACATACGAAAATAATGCTTCATTTTGCATTAAATTTTCCATTAAGCAACTGGCGGCAACCCAATATACAAGGACAAGGCATCCATGGTCGCACGTCGCACATCACAACTTTCCAATGTTTCAAATGCAAAAAACCCACATTTAAATAATTCACCAAGTCAAATAGATCTTATTAAAAATATTTTACACACTGCTCAGGAAATAAAATGCACGTATTGTTTCAAAGATTAACAAGTAAATAAGTTAACTTTGCCCAACACAGGAACAGCAATTAAGTCATAAACGATATAATTTCTCGTTTCCCAGAACTAGAAGTTTTTGAGGAAAGTAGGAAATGCAGTGCTATTGGGTATGTATGCGCATCAAATTGAATAAAATGTGATGAAAATGTGATAATTAATTGCCTACAATATGTTACTGTCGGTGGCGCCGGTGGCGGAAGGCGTCGAGCACGAATCACCTACCAGCGATAAATAATTCAAATCATTTATGATGCAAAGCGCTGAAAGTTTGTTTGTTATGTCATTCGAAGCGCCGGCGTGCCACGTTGAAATCTTTCTTTGTTCAGACTCAGATGAAACATGGCACATCGGTAAGATGTGTTGCATGTAAATGGAAATTTAGGTGATGTGTACTAATGTTTGCTTTGGTATAAATTCATCACTGTTGTTTTACCTTTACTGCATATTTCCAACTGACAAATGTCTTACATCACATTTTATTCAAATAAACCAAAGGAAAACCATACAACGATACCAAACAACACAACATAGTTATTCAGGAAAGAAAACGTTGTTATTTCTTTGTTTAAAACTACAGATTATTTGAAATTTTCATTCGCAATATTTTAGGAGGAATAGATTTTTAAAATAATAATTATTTGAATAACAACAGGAATTTGAAAAATTGAAATTTTAAAATTCATTTCCTTTGAAGGATCTAAAATTTAAATTGAAATACTATACAGGGTATGGTATAAATTTGAAACGAAAAGTTTAATTCAATAATAAAGACTTTCAGAACAAGAGCTCAAAGTTTCAAAGTCAACTTTGTAAATGAACATGCATTTTATTTGTTTTAAATAAAAATGACTGACAACTATAATAAAGAACTTATCACCAAAGTTACATTTAGCTAGAATTAAGAAGCATACTAAAATGTTACAGCCTTAAATTGTTTCAGAAGGATTTATCAAATAAAATGTGAATTTGGTAATGTTTAGTACTTAGATAATTTAACCCATACTATTTGGCGACAATTCTTACTTCCCTCAAGTGCATTAGGATTAAAAATAGGCGAACGCTCAATATTTCTAGATAATAGTACCTATTTTTTTCACGATTGGAAAAAATACATGCCACCTCGACACAGTGATTTTTCTATTGCCCCCGTTGGAGTTGAATACCAAAGCCGAAAACAATGCCTGGCAAGTGGCAAAGATTTATTATTAATAACCACACGTAAGGACGTAAGAGAGGAAAACCCGAAATGTGAAGATTACATTGTTAGCACGCATTGCGACGTCCTTGTCGCACACTCGCATGCCCCGAGGTGTTGATTTATGCGCGCCACGATTTATCCCGCCACGATCTAAATAGTAGTCCGAAATCTCCCATTAGAATTCGATCTGATATTGCACCCCGCGTGGCGCATCCAAGCGCAGCGTCATCACTTTAGGGGTACAATAAATAATCATTTTCGAATCGGTGGTTGCAGCGAGATGAAAACAACGGCGGCCCCGTTTTCAACACTCGCCAACACTCTATAATATTCCCCACTATATCTCCCTAAACTGTTCACACCTTTTTCTCATAATTGCTTATTAACTCGCCAACCATCTCGCCACCATCCATCTGATATCGTCGCTACGGCAATGCGCCGGCAGCCACCGCAACGTAAAATTAACACCTTGGTAACAGTAACAAGAGTGCGAAGGCGCTGAAGGGGTCGAGATTTTGGAAATTATCATAAAATATTGATAATTTTGTATCTGAAGTTGACTTATCACGATGTGCGCATGCAAATGCGTTATAAATAAAGTTTTATTGAATAAAAATGTGGTTTGCATAATTTGTGGCCCACATCCCTTCAAGCAGTCAACAAATCTAAAATTAATATTATACGAAAAGTTGCAATGTTCCAAAGGCAAGTAAGCAACAAACATCATGAAAAATATCTTCAAACTTTTAACTTTATCAGTTCTTGGAAAACGTCTTATTTCCTACAACTACATACAAATATTTAAATAACTAAATATTCATTAGTTCCACTTCATTTAACACTCAGCGGCCCTTAATTAAATTACACATGCATCAAAGTGAACTAAGGGATGAAGATTCCTCTAATGTCTAGACTCTGGACTATTGTAAACTTAAATTTGTTTTACACCGCACGAAAAAAAGAGAGCCAATTTATTAGGCTACTGGGCATTTTTTATTCCTCCAGTCTTCCACCCGTGTGATGTTATTTACATACCTGAATAAATAGACGCGAGCAAAGGGCGGCTCACCGTCCCATTCGTCCCAAAGTTCATTAAGGTACTCTATGCTACTATGCTACAAAAAAAATGAGGGAGGTGTGTACAAATAATGCATCTGCCTCCAAGCTATACCAGCTCCACAATGTAAGAGCATATTAATTATAAAACACGACCAACATTCCATTTTAAAATACATTCCTTAGTTTTTTCTATTATGAGTAAGTATATGTGAATATGAATTTTAAATTAGTTTTTATTATTATTTATTCTTTCGTAACACAGTTCGATAATCCAAGGAATAGCACATGTAAGATATGCGAATGTTAAAAGATGCACCACCATTATATCGCTTCCGGTGACATTCTTTATGTAAGCTGTAAAGTTGGGTTAGGTTTTAGTTGTTTGTTGCAAAATGGAGGTGTTTTAACTTACGCAGTAGTGGACCAAAGATTGCAGCTACAACTGCGCACACCACCATGTACAGTGTGAATGCAGTGCTAAAACGCTCTCCATACACCTCTCCGATAACCAATGGTAGTGGGATTTGAATGAGACTTCGCAAAAAGCCCAAAATCGCAGAAATTACCATAATCCATAGATAGGAATCGTGTGATACAAATGCTGAGAAAAAATATTTGTAGGTTAGTGTAACTTGGCTTTGGAGAGAGAATAGTTACCAATACGGAATACTGCAGAAAGTAGTGCTCCAACCAGTACCAAATATCGATTCCTCACATGCATACAAGCACTCAATACGGAAACAGATATCCTGCCCACTAAATCAGCAGCAAAGTACACTGTCATAATCAAGGTGATATTTTCACCAGTAAAATTTGCATTTGATAAGATCATGGGAAATAGAGACAGGAAGGCGATATCTGCAGTAAGACACAACGCCATTCCAAATGAGATGTTCAGGAAGACTGGGTCTTTGAACAGACCCAAATCAAAATTATCATATATTTTCATCCAGATGCTCTTTTTAGGATCATCATCATGTCCAACATTATCAATGCTTGTGATGGATGCAGCCAAGCTACCAACACCAATAATGGAAGGTCTTCTTCTTTCCAATCTGTTAACTAAATGTCCCATGAGGGCATCGTGTCCTGCATGTTGTGAGAGCAATGGTTGTTCTGTATCGCGATCTCTACGTGGAGTCACATCACCATTTCGAGGTGTTGATGGTGGTGGAGCCAGCTCCACGTGTGCCAGGTTGGAAGCATCACCCGCGGGACCCAGATAACGTTTCTTCATGTGCCACTTTACCGGTTGCAATGTGATCATTGCCAGAAAACAGTGCAGACCCAAACCTGCGACAAGGAATTGCGTCTCTCTCCACGTAAAGCTCTCCTTGAACTTCTCAATCAGGAATGGGTAACCCATTGCGATGACCGCGATCAATGTTTGGGCAACGCTCATCATAAGCGTTTGCCGCTGATTGAAGTATCCATTAAACGAGGTGAAACACGCTGGCATCATTAGTCCCAGACCGAAACCCTGCAGCACTCCCCACGTCACAATCAACTGCATCAGACTGTTGACGTAGGATGTCCCCAAAGCTCCCGCGAAGAAAATCACAGCTCCCAGCAGACCAACTTTCCTACACGAGTAGTGCTGAAGCAAGTGATTGGACACCAGGCCGGTTCCAGAGAGGACAAAGTTGAACACCGCGTTGGTCATAGTCGTACCAAAGGTTTCATCTCCGATGGACCTTAAGAATCCTCCAAATATCATACCAAATACACCCACGGGAACGATGGTCACACTCTACAAAGTTGTCAAAAATGCAAAAGATGTTTTTTGCTGTTGATGGTGTTGGTATGTTGTAAGATCTTACGAAAAATGTAGTAATGGCCAATGCAATCATGTATCCCCAACCACCCTCAGGTGGCAGCAGCTCATACCGGCGGCCATACTTGTCGCGGAGAATTTCCCGCGTGTCACTCAACACCATACTTCACGCAGACAGTTTGAAATGGCTTTAAATTCGAAATTTAGGAAAACAAATGCACGAGCAGTCGCAATCTGCGATAGTTATCTCATGACTCGCGAGAGCGCGATGCGCGGGAGTGTCTCCGACCGACGGTGAAAATTTCGTTTCACACACATATTAAAATATCACTTTTATCTCGACGCGCATGTTAATTAATCGCGTAATCAAGCACAACGTAAGAATAGATTTATGAATCGCGTTGTTTGAACGCGCGGCCGAGTGCGGTGTCACTCGTTCCCCGGGAAACTCTCGAATTCGTGGAGCACTCGGGAAAACACATTGGCTGCGTGCAGCTGCAGAAGGAGTATGAGCATCGCACATCACATAATACGGAAAACATTGCAAATTGTGTGTGATGAGAAAATGAGCAAATTGGTTCACTTCCTAATTGATTGTGAGCCGTTGGCTACCGAACAATTATGCTTATTGCATCACTGAGTCTTGAAGAAAATCGCTCGGGAGTCGGGACGCTAAGAAATTGGCGCTATTTTTAGATTCAATGCGATACGTTGAAGATCAAGTTTAATGTCTTAGCAATCTATTTAATTAAAAAATTTGACATCCTCTATACACATTATGTGTCTATTACTAATGACACAAATTCACAACGCACGTTCTGGAAACTGGAAGTAAACAAGGAAGGTTGGTATGGTATTCATGATGAGTTGGACTGTACAACTTCATTCATTTATGTCTATAATTAGCTTAGATTAGTTTTGTGGACTCTGAGTTGAACTACTTAGAGTTCTTGAGCCTATTGTGCTCCCTGACAGGAATGACTCCTTCTAACCGGTTCCCCGTTACCAAATCAGATAGTAATGCCAAGTTTGAAGAGGTGATTTCTGAAGGGCTCGTAACCTGTCAAAAACCTCATGGCATACTAACATAAATTATCTAAATATTGACTCCACTATTTAACTATTGTCTATTCTCTCGTAGCACAGTTCGATAATCCAAGGAATAGTACATGTCAGATAAGCGAGTGGAACATGTATAAAAGTTCGCAAGAAGCCCAAAATCGCTGAATTTACCATTATCCATAAATAGGAGTCGTGTGACACAAATGCTAAAAAATTATTTGTTTCGATTCGCATGCAGTAATTATTTAAGTAGGAGTTGATTAGTTACCAATACGGAATATGGCGGAAAGTAGTGCACCTCCTAGAACCAAGTATATCGCAAGCGCTCAACACGGAAACAGAGACGTTGCCCACTAAATCAGCAGCAAAGTACGCTGTCATAATCAAAGTTATCTGTTCACCACTAAAATTTGCATTGGATAAGATCATTGGAACTATAGATAGGAAGGCCATATCTGCAGTAAGACACAATACCTCAACACCAATCCGAATGAGATGTTCAGGAATACTGGCTCATTGAACAGACCCAAATCAAATTTATCACAGATTTTCATCCAGATGCTCTTTTTAGGATCATCATCATGTCCCACATTATCAATACTTTTGATAGATGCAGCCAAGCTACCAACACCAATAATAGAAGGTCTTCTTCTTTCCAATGTGTTAACTAAATGTCCCATGAGGGCCTCGGGTCCTGCATGTTGTGAGAGCAACGGTTGTTTCGTATCCCGATCTCTACATAGAGTCACATCACCATTTCGAGGTGTTGATGGTGATGGTGCCTGTTTCACTTCCGCCAGGTTGGAAGCATCACCGAAGAGACCCAAGTAATGCTACTTCATATGCCACTTTTCCGGCTGCAATGAGATCATTGCCAAGAAACAGTGCAGACCCAAACCTGCAACAAGGAATTGCGTCTGTCTCGTTGAAGTTCTCAATCATCACAGGGCAACGCTCATCATAAACGTTTGGCCCTTGTTGAAGTATCCATTAAAGGAGGTGAAAGACGCCGGCATCATTAGTCCCAGACCAAAGCCCTGCAACACTCTCCAGGGTCTCAATCAACTGCATCAGACTGCTAACGAAGGATGCCCCCATAGCTCCAAAAGAAATTATCACAGCTCCAAGAAGACCAACTTTCCTACAAGAATAGTGCTGAAGCAAGTGATTGGACACCAAGTCAGATCCATAAAGGACACAATTGAACACCGCGTTCGTCATGGTCGTACCAAAGGTTTCATTCCCCAAGGACTTTAAGAATCCTCCGAATATCATTCCAAACACACCCACGGGTACAATTGTGACACTCTACAAAGTTGGGGCAAATGGTAATGATTTAAAGTATGCTTTTGGTGGTGTTGTATGATCTTACGTAAAATGTGGTAATGGCCAAAGCAACAGTCAGTAGCAAAGTGTCTCAAATCTGCGATAATTATCTTATGACTTTGCAGGAAGCTATCCTTGTGCCTATAAATTAAAAAAAAGTCACTTTTATCTTTCAAATGTAATCCAGATGAAAGACCATGGCACTATCGCGGACTGGAAGAATAGACGTTCATACGATAAGACGATTATTCATACATCCTAGTGATACTACTTTTATCTCTACGTTAATGTTAATTTACCGTTTTTAGACGGATTAACTTTAATACCTGTTATGCTTTACCACCTCATTGGAATTAGCCAGTTTCACTGAAACATCATAAAGAGCAGCAAAATCTACGCCAAAAGCTTACCTTAATTATACTGAGGAAAACTGAGGAAAAGTGATGGATAGCTGGAACGCCTACCGTATGATATACGAATTAGAATAGCGCATGAACATCATAAACCTTTCCCTTTTGCATCACAAAGTCAAGAAGGAAATCGCTCGGGACGCTAAGAAATTGTTTTTATTTTTAGATTCGATGACAAACGTTGAAGATCAAGTTTAATGTCATAGCAATCGACTTAGGGCCAGTTGTACGAAACGTTTATTAATCTAATCAAAGATTAACCGTAGTCTCCAAGAATCGTTACCATTACTACCATTGTTGGTTACCATAGTTACCAACTGATAATCTCTGATAATCTCTGATCATAGTATAGTTATGCTTCGTACAACCGGGGGTTAATCGCACATTTCACACAATCATGAAGTAAGCAGAAAGGTTGATGTTGGTATACAGAATTCATAATGTTTTGGACAGTACAAATATTTTATTAATTCATTTATGCTTATAATACACATCGTTGAAACTCTTCAATAACACTTCATTTTGCAAACATACTAAACACTGAGAAATCGCATTCGGCATTCGTGTTGTGTGCTCTGCACGCCATTTGCATACCATTCAAACTACGTCTTAAAACTTAGATATCGATCGATAAATTGAAACATACAGTCAATAAACCATCATCTTATTGTTTTTCTCTCTGACATTGCTAAGCCTAGACAACTCCTGTTATGTTGATTCCTTCTAGTTCGATAAGTTTCCCAAGTATCGCTATAATACAATCATCGGTTATCTTACATGGTAGATTATGGTTATCAAGTCCGGGACAGTAAGTAAACTATGTACAATGAAAACTGCTAAAAATATTTAGGTACATTTTACATATATTTATCAATATCATCGTCGGCCGGCATTTGCTCGGTCGACGTGTGTCTTCTTCATTATTAGTTTTACGCATTTGTTCAATTGGTTGAAGAGTTAAAAGTTTCTTTGACGTTTTATGTGCGTCGAGTTGTGGTTCATATTCGTGTTCGCGAATTGTTCTTCCGTCTCACGTTCGTCATCAAGTAATATTATGTAGATATATATAATATTTTAATAATATGTATACATTTTTTTATAATTCATCATTAGAACACTTTCTCACAGATTCAGTCTTGTAAAACAGCTGCTTAATATCACACGTTTAAAGTGCAAAATTTTATTCAAATTGGTATATCGAAAATCATCAGAAGTTTAAATTTGAATGAATATAGTGTGAAACAAACAACTAACACCCACTTAAGTAATGAGTCCATCAAACTTAACTAACTGATAAACGGATCAAACGCATATAAAACACTGGTTTGCTCAACGTCCGACGTCCGGAGGGAAAATTTGCGACGCCGGTTGGTGAACACCTGGTATATAAATTACATAATACTAGTGGATAGTTGTTTACTTGTTTACCCTGATGCTGATACATGTTAATTTTATGTGTTTGGAGCGCTGATGTATCGATTTTCTTACGTGAGTCTATTCTTTGAATGTTTTTTTGGCCATTTTGTAATACCCAGTTACACAATGTTCCATTCTCATCCCACATCTCCTTAAACCAGCATCAACAACTTTTATGAATCCAATACGATCGCTCATGTTGAAGAACTAATAGGTGTGGTTAGAAAACACAGTATATCAATATAATGCGCAAAATGATCGAGAAAGTCGAAATCAAACCTAGTGATGATCATCTCCTTGGTTATAATCACTATTAATCACTAGCCTCTAGTTAGCTGCTCATCTTCCGTTATTTTATGATATTCAATAAGGTAATCAAGTGCCAAACGCAAACCAAAGAATCAATGACGACAATATGGTAATCATCCTTCTTTGCCACTCACATTGAACTGTGTGTTTATTTCTTGTTGCATTTCAACATCTTCTATCGATCAAGTTACTACTCCTACCTAATCTATTATACGTTCGTCCATTTTTTTATTGGTTTAATAAATTTTGCTTGTCATTAATACTTTTCGTTCCGATGTTTGTATTAAAGATTTTCGATTTTGTAGTTGGATGAAAGACTTTCTTCTTCCTTGTCCGCTTAGATATCCGTTTGTCATGTAGTTGTGTCGGAATCTGTTTCTTCAGTTGATCGTTTGCGCCAGTAGTGGTAGATGTATTCAATGGCCCATGCTAGGACGCACATCATGATCAAGAACGTTTGCGAGTGGAGGCAGATCGGATAACTGCCTGTCGAGTCTCTTATGATACCTGCAATGCAATCGATGTTAATGTGATGGCAGTTTCATTAGAGTTGTAGTTGCGTCATACCTAGAATTGGTCCAAAGATGACAACAAACAATCCCTTGCCGACCATATGCAGCCCGAACGCTGCCGGCAGCTTCTCCAGCGTGGAGTATTCGGAAATACAAATGGTGAAGTTGATCAGCGCGGCGCCTCTGAAAAAGCCGCAAATGACCAACCACCCCATGATCCACCAAAAGTCACTCTGCTCCGCCAGTACTGCGAACAATAGAAATATGAATTAGATATTTTTCGGAAATCATCAGGGCCTGACTCGTTGTAAGTGCGTCTCAAAACGAAAAAGCTCGCCTCTTAATTTAAAACCAAAAACAAGGAATCGACAATTCAACGCAATCGACATTTCGAATTGCCGTGGGTCACGCTCATGACTCTATAAACGACTAACAAACCAAAAAAGACGGTCCCTCACTGCCACGGTGTGTGTCTGATATCTGATAATATTTCTTTAGAGATTGGAAAATGATAGATTTACATAATATGTGATCTTTACGCATGATGCCATCTCCCAGTTGTGTGTTCCTCACTTCGTTGCCAAATTGCAATTGCATACAAAAGAACAGATCACTTTGATGTCTTAACTTGATAAAGCTTACATCTCTATAATTCGTTAGTGTGTGTTTACCTATTTAAGGCTCCTTTGGCTGCCAACAAAAAGTCATAAGATATTAGAATATACATGACCATAATAACTCATAATTGAAATCGAATTCAGAAACGTGATAACACAAGGAAGGCGATCGCATTCGTTCAACAACGCAAAATGTAAACTGATAAGTGGTAGAACGAGAAGCAAGAGACTACGGATAGACAGTACAAATCAAAGAAGCTTGTCGAATAATTCACGCGTCAAATATCTCGTCAATTGGTTTTTGCTCTGACTTTTACTCGTTTAGTAACAGAAACAGTTGATCGGAAAAGAAAAGCGTTCTTAGATTCGGCATGAAACACAAGAAACTAAGTAAAATGCAATGCAACGCAGGAGATCTCAATTTCGTCGAGCAAGAGCTGAAAGAAATTGGTTTTATTTAATGTGTTTATGAAGAACCACCAATGACAATCAGAATGACCAAAGCAACTCGAAGTTCAGTGTGAATACTATGAATACCTGCTGGATACAGGTACTATGTGAATTATATGGATCATTGGTGCTTCTCTCTTTGAAGAATAAAACGTCAACTTACTTGAACGACAAATGCCCAAAATAAAGATGCCGACCATGAAGAGGGTGCGCTTAGTGATGTTAACTCGGTCGCAAATCGGTGGAAGTACCAAACGCGCGATGATGTCGGTGAAGGCCTGAACGGAAAGGAACATGGCGATCGCACTGTTGTTGAAGTCCAGCTTGGCGAGGAAGAACGGCGTGACCAGCTTGAAATTCTGCTCGGCCACGTAGAATATTGACAGACCAAAAATCAGATTCAAAAAGATGGGATCCTTGAGTAGGTCCAAGTCCATAAACATAACGATCTTCCTCCAAATCGTTTCCTTCTCCTTCTCTGGGATTTTCAGTGGTTCCTTCGGCAAGGAGAACTCTCTGAACACCTTGCTTTGCGAGCTCAGCTGAACGCCGGGATAACTCATGTTTCGTCGCATATGCAAACCGTCCCCACCAACGGTGGAATATGTTGATGGTCTTCTTTCGGAATCAATCTAAAATAAGGGAAATCAATGAAACAATTTGCACAAAGGCTCCATTCCTCAAGTTGTGCTTTCAGCTTTATTACTTGAAGTTGTAGTTGTAAACTCGATCCAGTGAAATCCAGCCTTGAATAACTCGACATAATCGACTCCTTGGAATCCCTCCTTCGCTTAGTGGCGAAACTCATTGTGGAGAAGTTTCTCGGGAAGGTCGCCTTGCGAGTTAGATTCGGCAGATTCACCGAGGACTGCTTCTCCAAGTCCTCCAAAGTTTTGACGGTTTTGTTCTTGATGAGTGTCTGGTCCTCGTGCAGTTCGCTCTCCTCGTCGTCCGTCTCTTTGATCGTCTCCATTTCCTGTTGACAGAGCGTCATTCACAATCAGTTTCGAAACTCAATCAAACTGCCAAACACAACAAGGAGTGTACAATTTAGATGCGATGAGAAAACATTGGATCCAAGAGTACTAGTATATTTTGATAAACTTAATGATGATGAAGTAATGATGTTTGCCCCAAAAAAGAAAAAGTGGGACTGAAGAGTTTGAATTACCTCGGTCGATGAGAAATAGAAGGAAATCCCTGCCAGCTTTACAAGAACAACAACATTGCGTTCACGATTATTCCATACAAAACATTTCTTTTTTTTTCACAAAGTGCTGGAGAGGAAGTTGAGAGGACAGAAGTTTATGATGTGATTGTATTACCTGATGGTAAGCGCCATTCTCCTCGTCCTTTTCTTCCGGAATAAAGTGCCATTTGGCAGGCTGCAGCAGCATGGAGCCGACGAGCGAGTTCAGCGCCACAGCGCCGATGATCAAAATGGCACCGCGGAAGTTGTACTCGTCGAGGAGCAGGCGCACCGCTTGCGGCATTAGCATCATGCCCAACGCTGTGCCAGCAAGGGAATAGCCCACAGCCTGACCGCGCTTCTTAACGAAGTAGTGATTCAGAGAGACGAACGTCGAGGATGCGGTCAGTCCGACGCCCAACCCTGCGGGGACACACAAATTACAGTACAGTACAAAACAACAACCAACAAGAGAACAAGCAGCAATTCCAAGACTAGGAAAAGGGTAATTTC